>UFQX01000041.1:145470-239746 GCA_900497675.1 Arapaima gigas | reverse complement strand
GGGGGGGGGGGGGGGGGGGTTGACAGTTTGTGAGTAAATGTTTACTTTTGTTTTCTCTACAACTGTAAGATGTTCTTCTTACCTTATAGTGGCTTTTATTGTGGAATAATCTCAGACAGAGATTACGAGTGTTGCACCACCGCGTTGCAGGCAGATCATTTCAAAGGCAGAAGCAGACAGAGAAGGTAGAACTTGGAGCTGGTGGCTGGCGGCAGCTGAAGCACCGCAGTTTCCCGCTTGTGGTCTGCGAAGGGGACCGAGTCAGGGGATTGAGGCGAGTTTGGTTACGACTCATTTGAGAGGTGCCTACCTTCTCCTTCTTTTAATATCGTCCTTGCATTTACGTTTCTGAGACTCTTGAGGTTGGAGAAAAAGGATCCCCTCCCCCCACTCCTTTCAGGAAAAACTGAAAACAAAAACAAGTATTTTCTGTCAGACGAGACCGACGGGACAGGATAAAGATAATTGTGCTAATTTCAGAACTCTGGGATCAATCGGCGTTGTTTAGTTTAGTCGTGAAACTTGTTTTCGCTCTGATTTAAACGGACTTTCTGAGCCTGTGTCCGAATCCGGCCTCCTTCGCTCGCCGCCTTGCACACAGAAAGACGTGGAAGTCTCAGGAAATCCGAGGTTCCAGAGTATCATCTCCACAGCATTTTCATGTATGTTTTTATTTAAAAAAAAAAGAAAAGGAAAAAAAAAAGAAAAAATGGTGACAATAACACGGTCCATGCACTGAAGGTTATGGATGTAGAAAACAAAAACATTTCCTTCTAAATCTGTAGCAGTTACATATTTACCAAATAATGGACTCAACGGAAAAAAAAGAAATTTCAAAAACTGAGTGCTTTATATAAAAATGTATATAGAGAAACTGCTTTACGTTCTAAACAAATTAACGGTTTAGATTGTTAACGGTTGGAAAGGGAAGATGCAGTGGCTCCGTTTTAGACTCCATTGTGGTTTCTTCTGAGGCCCCTTCCTGTTGGCCCCGGGGGGGTCTGTGCATTAACCGTTTCTTTAGCTTGTTGTCATTTTTCTTGTGACGGGTATTTGACCGCAAGCAAAGGTTTTCACTCGGACGTCTCCCAGAAGTAGTCGATCACGATCTATGCACACGGGTTTATGGATTGGGAGCAGGGTGGTGAATACTGACAATTGTCGGCCTGGCCGGGGGACTCCACGTGGGTGACGTATTTCTTTTGCACAAATGTAAATGGCATGTTTCTCCTCTCTACTCTCCCCGCCTCCCCTCACCCCAAAGGTCCTCCTTATTCTGAGTAAATACATCGCCATGCTGTATATTCCTACACCAAACAGTTAATAAATTTCTTTTCTCTTCTTTTTGCTTCTTCTGACTCTTCACCCGCACAGCCCACAAACACATTTAGACTTTGATCTGAGGATTTTTAATGCACGATTCAAGTAAACACGTTTAACTGTAAAGCTTTACAAAGGTGCCATCCTGTATGGTTTTATTTCTACCCAGTAGTTTATCTTGCCCCGTGTTCATCCCTGGAAGGACCACCTGTCAACCTGCCAGGTGAAGATGCTTGTATCACTTAATGGTTTTGCCAAAAGTGACCTGAGTCTCTTGTCTTTCAGGGCTCTTGGTTGCCATATACAGGAACGGTATAAAGTCGATAAAACAGTCAATATGCAACTCAGACTTGAGAAAAGAAGTTGAAACTGTTAGACTTTAAGGTGAGTTTACAGTAAACAGCTTCACAGGTCCTGATGTAAGTGGCTGCAATAAAATGGTGGCGAGAAACTGAACAGATTTAAAAAAAAAAAACAGAATTATGCTGGATAGTCCTGCTGCTTCTCAGAAGGCTCCGTAGATGATCTCATTACCCGGCTTCTCCCCCCACAGGTGCTTCTGTCCACTCACATGGTGGAAGTGAGTTTTTCATGTGTCTGTAGCCACCTTCCTGGGACTGGAGTCTTGCACACTGTCCTTCAGGCAGTGGGGATCCTCCTCATTGTCAGAGACCGGCTGGCTGCTTCCTACTCATTTCCTCGTAGATGGGAACGGGAATAATTTCTTTTTTACAGCCGCACACGTTACCTTGAATCTAGTGAGACAAAAACGAAACGAATGTTTATCGATCCTTCTGACACAAATGCATTTTTCCCCCCACAATCAATTATTCTCAGGCCCTCCTTTCCCATCGCTGTCTTCTGTTGACCTTCGACGCCTTTCGAAAAGTGAAACCAGAAGGGAAGCAGCCAGGAAAGAGGAAGGGAAGCAGGAAGGGAGGCAACCAGGAAACAGGAAGGGAAGCAGTCAGGAATCGCGCGAGTTCTGTGGTTGGCGAGCAGTGTGTGTTCTACAGGCAGAAATGTTTGAGAGCGTCAACTTCAGATAGAAACCCCCCGGTTAGCCTGTCTTTGAGGGAAGGAAAGATGCTCACCAGCTTCACGATGCCCATCCCGAGGACAAGGAGCAGAAGCAGAGCCACCACCCCCGATAGGGTGTGCAGCAGGACGGGGTAGTGTGGGCACAAGCATCTCCCTGTTTTCCAACACAGCACAACCTTAGACACTTCACACCACACACTGCAGATGTTTGGAGAGCAAAAAATTCACACTGATCACTATTACACCTGTTTACAGGAGCTCTGATCTCCTTACTTGGTTTTCTAGTAAAACAAAAAAACAAAATACAATAACTGCTACATGTGAAATTTTCTCAGCTATATTCTCCTCACGATGAGTTAAGTGTTCGATGGTTTGTCGAGCGTGGGAAGTTCTCACCCAATGTTTCCACAAAGACGAACACTTCCACGTTCTCTTCTGCTCGGCCCACAGAGTGGTTGAAGCTGCAGAGATACAGCCCGGTGTCGCTGTGCTGCAGCCCGGTTATGGTCACGCTGAGGGGACCCGTGGAAAACGACCCGCTGACGTTCACGCGACCCCGATACTGCCGGTCCACCGTGTGGTGGGAGGCTGAGAAAAAGGCGACGTCCCTCGCGGCCCGTGGGAATTTGTACCTCAGGAACAGGCCGAAGGGCTGGAGCTTCTCTGGTGGAGCGCAGCTGATGTCCACCGACTCCCCTTCCAGCCTCCTGACGTAAGTCACGTTCTGCAGGGCTGCGCGTGCGGCGATTTTCCCAGTGGCGGCAGAAAAGGCCGTTTTGAACACGATAAAAAAAAGGTCCACAAAGTGAGGAATACGAGCAGATTCAGAGCAAATGGAAACAAACTTCGACGCTCTAGGTTTGAATTT
This sequence comes from Arapaima gigas, assembly GCA_900497675.1. Lineage (NCBI taxonomy): Eukaryota > Metazoa > Chordata > Actinopteri > Osteoglossiformes > Osteoglossidae > Arapaima > Arapaima gigas. Next base: position 236,517 of record UFQX01000041.1, on the reverse strand, counting down.
TTAAAAAAAAGGGGAAATAAAAAGTGTGAGTGGAAATTGGGAAAAGGACGTTTGAAATCGAGCAGAGGCGACACGATTCCACGCGTCTGGTTTTCAGTTTTACGCGAGTCGTGGCGTAGAAAACACCTCAAGATGTGGAAGAACGGCACCGCGGCAGCTTTCTCTGCAGGTAAGAACAGATAAAAACACTTAAACCGACTTACCGCACCTCGGGGGGGAGAAGAAGATGATCCAGGCAATGAAATGTAGGGGCTTCATGTCGTTCATATTCTTAGTTCCCTTTGATACAGAATATTGGGGGCAAAACAGAGGTTCGATGTATTAAAGCAGCACCGATCGCACGGTGTGTGTGTGTGTGTGTGTGTGTGTGTGTGTGTGTGTGTGTGTGTGGGTGGGTGGGTGTGGGTGGCTGTGGGGGTGTTTAGTGACGGCAGGAAGCGGTTTGCGCCTAGGAAGTAGAGGGGAAACCGCAGATGTTGGCCTGTGTTTGGGCCTTGTCTTCAGAACACAAAATGTTTTTACGTTCGAGACCCGTGAGAAGTTTTCCTTCAGTTTCTGTTTCTTCTTCTGTCCCGTCCGTGGAAAAGCCGCGAGTGCGTGACGCTGCCGCCGCGTCGTCGCCGCATTTGCCTTTAAAGCCGCCCCAAAGTTTCATTTCTGTGTAATTCTTCTTGCCCGCTCTCCATTTTTCTTTCACGTCACCTCACTGTTCTCTTCAGCTGTTCTGGCGAAGCATCGTTTCCAGGAATGACTGGCTGAAGAAGGTCGAAGTGATGAGACGGATGAAAAAGGGGTCTTGTTTAAAAGTCAAAGCGTGTGGGTGTGTGTGTGTGAGGGGGGGCATCCCGCGAAGGACTTCCGTCCCATCTGAAGGGTCTTTCATAGCTGTGACCCTCCTGGACATGATGTGGTCCTTCTGCTTCTACAACAGCTGTCTTACTGTGTACAGCGGCCTGCGTCACACCTTTTGGAACCGAAATACACACTCAGGGTCTCAAACCCACAAGGTTCTGGCCCCTCAGCAGACCGTTTTCCTCCGTTGTATAAACAGAGTGATGCTTCTTCCCTAACAAAACAGGCGGAAAATGTCTTGCTTTGTTTCACGCCGACAGTCTCAACCGGTGACGTCCTGCCAGTTCGGGAAAATATAAATCACAGCTAATCATTGCAAATATTGCAAATTAATGTCGTTTCCCTCAACTTACAGTGTGAAGATACTATCATTTACCCATTTGTACCGTACAGTAGTTCTTACTGCTGACACAGAAGTAGCAGGGATCCAAATGTCATTCAGATATGTATCCTGTAGAGTTTGACCAACAGTTGTCATCAGAAGTAAAATAATAATAAAATGTGGACATTTTTAAAATACCATGAACAGAAAAGAAGCAATTTTGTCAGGATAAGCTGATGGATGAGCATGTTTATTTTGGAGTGACTTAAATAAAGGGCTCTCTAACAGCTGGAGGGAGGTGGCAGCTGTGTGTCACCTTGCAGGGGATCACGGGACGCCTTACGCTGGACCAGCAAGCGGGATCGGTGTCGCACGGCAGGGGGTCACCTGTGCATCAGTTGCGAGTTTTTATTGCTCTTTGCGTCTTCAAGGCGGCATTTTGGCAGGTGGGGCCTAGGGAGGCTGAGGAGCCTTTCCAAAGCTCAGTCTGAGGACACCATGTGTAGAGGTAACAACAGGGGGCGCTATAACACTTCAAGGCCTACCAACAAATAGTTTTTTTTTTTTTTTTTTTAAAACCTTTGTTAGGGTGTAAACAAGAGAAGTGTTAACTTGGAGGGGGGGGGGTGACACTCCTTAGATCCCTTCCTATACAATGACATGATTGAACACCATCATTAATATAGTCCTCAAAAGCCATCGTGGGGCCAGTGAATCCAAAGCGTCAGAAGTTCTAAACAACATTCAAAATCCATCTGTAGCTATAAGCCTGGAATATGTATATTTTTAACAACTTTATAAAGCAAAGAAGAGAGCCACATGCAGTGGAGAAGATGGAGGAGAAGATGGCCCTAATGGAGGCGTTTATAGCAGTGAAGCACTACCTGATGTAAGAGTGGAACTTTTTTTGCACAATATTATCTGATCTTTGGTTCTAAGAATTACAATCATGGTGGTTTTTGTGAAAATATTCACTGGTCTCGCTGTTGCGTGGCAGTCGGAGAAAAGATATTCGTCCAGAAACGTCTCAGATTCTGTATCACCATCTAGCTGTTACTCACCTGAAGGATCGTCGGTGAGCATCAGTGTGTTTTGATACGTTGCTTGAGCTGCACAATGTTAACGTAATTCACAGTAATTCTGTTACCGTTGATAGGTGACATCATGTCTCCATTAGAATGACGTTTTGGGACAGTGAGGTTCACTGCACTCATATCCTGACGCAGCAGACCTGCTCCAATGAAATTTTTTTCCTCAGAACTTTGACCTGTAGGTGACTTAAGAAAACCTCCCATCTCTCTTCTCAATAAGCTTCCAAGCTTATCAGCCCTGTGGTGCAGCAGGTTTGGCAGAGAGGTATTTAAACTAAAAACCTCATGTTGTGTCCTTCCTGGGGGGGTCACCTTTGGTCCCCTACAACAACCCACCAAAGGTGTGTTTCAGAACAGCACCGTGACATAGTAGGTATCATACAGCCAGAAGGTCTGAGAGAACTGTTCATAACCTGAGAGACATTCTGTATGGTTGCCCCAAACCTCAAGAGATGTCATTCTCTTACTCATTCGTGACGAAAGCAGCGGAAATGTTCTAGTGTGTAGAACAGTGAGATCCTACAGTTGTTGACTTATGGATGTGTCCTTTTCTAAAGATTAAATGTTCTGATTTTTAATGCTTCAGCAATGTCATCACCTCCTCTGAGAAAACCAGTGGAGATCCTACGTTCAGCACCTGTGGAAACTTTCACAGCCGTCCCACCTGTTAGCCACTGTGGGGGCTAAGGGGGACAGAACGCTGTAAGTATAAGGAAGGGCAGCAGGGGGGAACTGCAGCAGACCCGAACAGTGGGGGATGTAAGAAGGGTACCGTGGAAGAGGGTAAAGAGTAAGGAGGAGCTGTACGGGGCGCTACAGAGGCTGTTGACAGTATTTTGTGTTGATCGTCATCTACTGCATTTTGCAAATCGATTCACAAAAGATTGCAGTTGTGACTAGATGTACAGCAGTTGGACTTAATCTTTCTCCCTTAAAAGGAAAATAGTAATATCTGTACCACACCTAGAAGGACAGGGAGAAAGTGTCTTAAGGAGGTTGAGAACAAAATGAAACAAAGCACCATTTTAAAAAGCACAGGAGAGGCAAAAGCCGCCGTTTTCCAGCACGAACACGTACCATAGTGGCTATGCCTGTCCCGGGGGGAGGGGTCTTACACAAGGTGCCTAAACGAACAGTTCCCCCCACGCAGTACAAACCCACTCAGAAACTACCACTCGAGGAAAGAACAGAAAAGTGTCATTTTATTACGATAAATTTGTACAACCGTACAGAAATCATTCCTGCGCGTCATTCTGCAAAATTAGGTTAAATAACCAGTTTGAGTCGAGTACACAAGTTGCGCAGATGAAGCCCCCACCAGTTGAATGGCGTGAGAAACGAAACGGGATGGGTTTGTGCCCCCAAGAGGAGGCAGCGTCTGTGTTGATCCAGCACCTTCAACACACTATTAAACGCACTGAGTAAATTTCACTTCTCAAACCCTAAACAAAGGTAAGAGGGGGACAACCCAACGTGGGGTGGGTGGGGTCTTCAAACTTAGTGCAACCTGGACATCAGACTTCAGTATCGACCGCCCTGAGACATTACTGGAGGCCTCATACCCATAGGTGGTCTAGGTGGTACTCCCTGATACGGGGGCACCATTGGGGGTCCCTGAGTATACGGAGGCATCCCACCTGGCACGAACCCAGGCATGGCCTGTGGGGGGCCACCGTACTGCCCTGCAATGCAGAGAGGAACAGATTAATGTTTCACTTGGCAGCCTTGTACCCCAGTCACACCCCCCCATCATGGCTGCTTGCCCTGAAGGCCATACCGTGCAAAGGGGGCCTCATCCCGGGCTGTTGCGGGGGCATCATAGGCCCCATCGGTGCCCCCGGCGGGGCAGACATGTGGGCCTGGCCCGGCCGGGGAATGTTCCGCTGGTACCTAGGCAGCTGAGCTCGCATTTCCTCCTATCGAGCCAAACGGGACGACACAAACAGGTGTTAAAGCTCCCGGCGACGGGCTGTTCTGACTGGCAACAAGACATTTCATTTATGCAAAAGAAGGAGAGGAAATGCAAACGTCCACAAAGCTGTACTGTTTACTAGGTCCTCACATTACAGGTACATTACTTACTGTTAAAGGGCAAAATAAAAGATGAACGATCTAATGGAAAACTTACCAGTGAGATATCCTCATCAGGGTGGATCAACTTACTGGTTGCACTCGTGGTAGTGAGGGTGGCAGGCTTACTTGTCACGGGGGCCGCCGCCTTCGGCACGGCGCTGCTAGCATTAGCGGCAGACGAAGAGTGCTGGGTGTACGCCGGGAACGTGGCCTTTGGCGGGTCGCTGGACGCAGCAGAAGCCCCCAGGGGCTTGAAGTCCGCACCGACTGGTGCCGACACCACCGGCTGCGTCTGTGGGGGGGGGGGGGGGGGGGTTTGAAACAACCTGAAATTGGGGTTGGTCCCCTGAGCCCACCANGGGGGGGGGGGGGGGGGGGGGGGGGGGGGGGGTCGGTTTGAGACAACCTGAAATTGGGGTTGGTCCCCTGAGCCCACCAACTAAACGGCACATCACTGCAAAATGACTGCTGGAGGTCCAGTGTCCATGCTGTTACTGCTGAGCACAAAACTACTGGCACATAAAACCCCACTGTACCAAGACAGTAGAAGGAAACAGAGCATAAATATGAGATCAAATCCCCAATTTAGATTTCACCAGATGAGCTTGAACTAAATCAGTTATTTTTCTTCACCTAACTCACCAGCACATGCAGCAAGTTCAGGTGCATTTCTTATATTTTTTAAAAGTACGGAAAACACATTCTGCTGATAACTACTGTAACAAGACATCACGTTTTTAAGGTATGAGTGACTTTTACGAACTCATAGCATCGCTATTCTGCTGCATGCCATTAAGAGGAGGTTTCCTACAGCTCAGCTCTAAGCTCACAGGCTGACTTCTGCGTACTTGTGCCACGCTAGGAAACAGAGGTTTAGGGGACGCTGACAGCGTGTCTGAACTCGGAGAGGCTGTACTTGTGGTTGGAACACGAGTCGCCATCTGCAGCGTGAAAAAATTGCAGAGGGTAAAAACACGGAACAAGATCTATCGGAAACGCTGGGTCTCCCCGCGTTAACCAGCAGCTAACCTCGTTTTATGTCCGACTTAACGTATGGATTTAAAGAAGCGAAAACGCAGAATTCCACACGAGGAGGGCTGCAGCGTACCTGGCCCGCGCTGGGGAACAGCGGCTTGGAGATGGCAGGTGGGGCCACTGGCACCGTGGCTGCAGACATAGCTGGCCCACTGAGAATGCCGGGTGCCGTGACAGGAGGGCCCTGCGGCATGTGAGACATACCTGCCCTGTGGTCCATGGGGTGAGGCATACCTGGTCAGAGTGGGGGGGGGGGGGGGGTATTCGTCTTCAGCGTCAAATCCGCAAATGTGNGGGGGGGGGGGGGGGGGGGGGGGTATTCGTCTTCAGCGTCAAATCCGCAAATGTGCTTTTAGGTGATAACTTCTTCACGGTCAAACAGCAGATCCACCAGTGAGCTCATTTATACTCCTCCTCTGACTGCACAACAAACCTGCTTCTCAAACCAGCCTGCATTATAAGAGTTGTGAGCACTAACAGGACTCATGCAAACTTGGATTTAAAAAAAGACAACAGGTAAGAAAAGTCAGAAAACAAGACATGGATGCAAAAAACAAATCATGAGCCAGAACCTTCACAGAGCTCTGGAAACAACAGGTATAATAAGGCAAAAAAAGGCAGGTCTTAACAGCTGGCACCCACCTGGTGGCATTCCTGGCATCATGGGGGGCATCCCTGGTGCAGGGGGCATCATGCCACCCATTGGCATCATCCTGTGAAAACAGAGAAATCACAGATATTCTAAAGGTTTACTTACTATAAAAGGCAACAACCCCCTCCCCCCAGAGGACACAATGATGTTGTCCCTGTCACAGTAGAAGACCTACCCTGGGGGCATGCCTGGCATTACAGGGGGCATTCCAGGCATCATAGGTGGGACACCTGGCATCATAGGGGGCATGCCTGCACGGAGAAAACACCCAGCATCTTTGTTAGCTCATCTCTCGCCTTAATCAGAAGAGCTTCATCCTTAAGAAATGGCGCGTGCTAAAGCAACACAACATACTGGCACACTTTATGGACGTTTTGCTCTGAAAAGTTACAGGAATTGGAAGTAAAATACAACAGGAGAAACCACCACTGGACATGGATGAAGATGCCTGGCTTTTAATGCCATGTAACCTGCAGGGCTTCAACTTGCAAACCTCAAAACTAACTCAACAAGGGGGATTCTCTCTACTAACATTCTAAGCAGACATGGAACTGTTCTGCAGAACCACATCACAGTACACAAGCTTACAGAGATGTCCTAACAAATGATTCATGCATCTACTTCCACAGAACAAATTTGGCAGCAGATTCCCTCCACTTTACAGTCTGCTGTTGTCCTTTATAAGTTTACTTGTAACTGACACGGAAACCTGAGTAGGCTGGGTGAGGTATTCCTGGAACCACAGGGACTGGGGTCGTGGTTGGCTGTGTCATGGTGGGAGTGAAGCCTGCCTGGGGCTGACCGGCAGGTGCTTGGAAGGAGGGCCCGGCCTCTTCGTCATCTTCATAATCAGAGTCGTCTTGGTTGTTCTGTTTCTTTTTCTGACTCTCTGCGTGGAATAAATAAAATGCACAAACTGTATTTCAGGTACAATCTGCAAAACTTATACCATTATTCACCGGCACTGCTGACGTTTATTCAAACCAACATCCAAATTTACCACCTTAAAGTGTCTGATGATCTTAAGTCTGCATTATTTGCCATTACGGGACGCACTCCTTTGCCATTAAACTCAGTTTTATGTCTCCAGGCAACAATTAATGAGCAAATCACAGCAACACTTACGAGATGCTCTCAACAGCTAAAACTCTAGCAGCACCTCACTAAACAGGTGGCAAAAAGTACCTTGTGTCTTTTGTTCCAATAAACGTCTCCGCTCCTCCATGTCTTTTTCCGGAATGCCCTCCATACCATAGATTTCCAATTCAATATCTGTCCGACCAGGAATTGCATTAGGTACCCCGTCTATGGTTTCTTTATGAACCTGTACAGAATTGAAAAAAGTGTGCGTCTCTTTAGTGAACAAGCCTTTCTAAAGAGCAGAAAACAGAAACATTACAGATCAAATATTTTTAATTATTACCTGCATACAGTGGATGGCTAAACCTGGACCCGTGTACAATTTCTTGTGGCATATATGACATTTAAAATGCTTTGCCTTCTGATGCTGGATGAGAATCTTCTCATCATCAAAGTCTCTGTTGCAGTACCTTTGCAGGGGGTTAAGGACAAATGGCCCAAACCGTCAACACATCGTCTAACACGCTGCTGTGAGAAGAAAGACCGCGATTATAAAGCAGCAGCGGGAATAACAGCAGCAGTTAAAATCCGGGCAAATGCTGCACGTTTTATGCTCAAAGGGACGAACGGATGACAAGGAGACGCGGGCACTAAATACAGCGCCTGGATCAGGCTGGACAAATATATGCGGCGCACCGGAAGTGACGAAATTGTCTTCTCAGTTTTACGTAATCCTTGCCAAAACAGATTTAACCAAAACAACATAAAGCAAGTAACAGACCAGCGGGATAAAACGTTTCTAGCGTTACAATTCTATTAAAACAATGGATTCCGCCTAAGAACACTGTACCAGCTCCTTTCAAAAAGCTCACTGACCGTCATAAGCCTCATTCGATCTAAGCAGCCGGCCGCCCCCGCCGCAACACAGTAAACACAGTATCACTCCGCTCCAGACCTCCAGCTACTAACGAAAACCCTTCCGACCACACTTGTTTTTCTGAAAAGCAACTACTGCTCGCGCGGCAAAAAGGATACCAGCACCACGGTTTCATCTGCTTCTTCTTCTTACGCCCCATTGTTCACCCTGAAATTCTGTGAAAACAAAAGCGACCGCCGCACGGAGGAGAAAAGTCAGACAGTCACGACAGAAGATGGCGTGCGCACCGAGCGCTCAAAAAAGACTTTCCCATCATGCAGTAACACAAACTTGCGCGCGTGCGCGCGCGCGCGCTGATTAAAGAATAACGGTCACGTGACTTCAATTTTACAATATGTATTTCTCCTTCCAATTTTAGACGTCGTTTGTTAGTACTTTTGTACTTGAAACAAGCGAAGGAGGGGCAGCACATTTTCTTCACTTAGCTATAAGAACGTTTTAACTCTGCAGTTGTTTTATAAATCGTTAGGTCGCAGCGGGCGGTGAGGTGAGGTGGAACCATTCGCCGGGAGCCTTTGTGGAACACGGACGTTATCGGTGGAACTCTCGTCCCCATCGTCATAACAATCGCCCGTCGCTGCGCAGCTGTGAGCAGCTGTAGTGCCGCGGGGCTGCAGTCAGAAATGTTTACTTCACAGACGTCGTCCTTCCAGGACTCCATCGACGTGGAAGAAAAGGACGCGGATTTCGACAGCGAAGAAATAACGCAACAACTAAACTGCTATTATTCAATCTACTTTTATCAAAACATAAGGTATCGTCGTGCGTCAACACCGTCAGCGATATGAACTGTAATAGCTGGAAACTGTGCGGCTGCAAACGCTTTAATATCCGCGCGGTAAACATGTGATGTCCTGCTTTTTGTGGCAACCAACCTGTGGCAGAAAAGGTCTTTGTATGTGATGTTGTAATTCTAACTGCACCTCTAGTCTAATAGTAACTGTTTTCCATAAGTGTTGCAAGTACATAAAAATAAAGCCAAAAACCCAAATTACCCTTAAATACTGTTAAAATCCAACCAGGATCTCCAGGGTGAGACCTTCTACTGTAACTCAGATACTGGAGATGTTCAAAATATGTGAAGTTTCTGGCAGTCAGAGCCATTATCCTTATAAAGATGCAGTCATGGTCACCTTTGCCTACACAGCAGGTAAACATATTCTCCAGACCTCCAGACTATGACCAGGGTAAAGCAGTTTATGGTGATGATGGATGGATGGATGGATGGATGGATACTGTTTTTGAATGTTTAAAAAAGATTCACGTGGGAATGACTGGCTTTCAAGGTCTGAGGCACCTGAAGACAGTGTCTCTCAGGGGAACAGAAGAACAGACTCTACGACCAGCCAGGAGGATGTCAGGTGAGGATGATCGACGCTGTAACTCTGCTGTCCTCCTGTGTGTTGAGTAACGTTGACCTTCCCCATTGGCCACTTGTGTATCGACTTTGGCATGCAGTCACACTTCTTGAACCGACAGAACCGAGAGTGTGGACACCACTAAGTTTCCGTGCTGCACAGTTTGCGTTTACCTGAAACCCCCTCTCTGCCTGTCCCTGTGTCCTGCAGCCTGTCCCTTGTGGACACCAGTTTGCCCTCGGAAGCTGAACCGGAGCTGCATTCCTATATTTCCCGCCGCCTGAGCAAAGGGGCCCTTCTGGGGGGGAAGGGGAACATCGCCACAGTGGAGCTCAGGTAACAGCAAGGATCCTCACTGAGGAGCTCATAGGCCGTTTCCTCCAGCGCAGTGTCTGTCATTTTCAGATGTTCAGCTTTGTGCCAAATGCTCTGAAAACAGTCAGCATGAAATTATTAGAGCACAACAAGCGTTACATAGTGTACAGGTGATCGTTTTTCTTACAGAAACTCAGGTTAAGTGCATTGTTCATAAGTACAGTAGAAAGGCCTTCTGAGTCGTAAATGTCCAAGTCACACGTCCAAGGAAGTAGCGCCCGTTCTGTCCGCTTCATAAAACCGAGCATTTTCTGATATGTTGGGGATCTGCAGTGTGCCAGAGCAGGCGGTTGGATGCTACTGTTGTCTCCTGGAGCCCAGCAGACCTCAGGAGCAGGCTGAGGACGAAGAGAGCGGCGCCTACGTTGTGTGCCTCCTGGGTGGCTCAGAGAAGGGCCTCAACTTATATCCTTTGCCAAATCGATCATGTGCCTGTGGTCTCGAGCACATCAGTTGACGTGTACGGAGACCTGATCGGCTCTGTAAATGTAGATCCAAACTATAGGTAAGTTAGTATGACAGGATTCGACGCTGATCCCCCCCACCCCCCCAAAGAACGAGCTGGTGGTTGACCCTTAATCGGTGACACATTCAGATTAGAACTGGACAAGCATGTGCAAGGCCTGCGTAGTAGTCTGAGCCCTGAGGTGAGCGCTGGCATTTGTCAGGTCTGGAAGCTCACGGTGTGTCGACTCCTGTGGGCTCCATAAGGCAGTGTGACCCACTGTTGACGTTTCAGCTGCAGAATCTGGAGACGGACATCAGGCCCTACCTGAGCCAGTGGTACGAGGAGTCGGTTATGCACATCCAGAGGGTGGTGCAACTGATGCAGGGGGACGTCGCCTACTTGCTCCACGCTGTGAGTGTCGTCTGAGCTGTCAGCAGGGCAGTTCACGCCTACGGTCCTTTCATGGCTTCACCTCTTCATCTCCAAGTCATTCCTCAGGAATGACTTAATTCCCAATTCAACCAGTGACTTGCACTGCTACACGAGTCACCTTGAGTAGATCCTCATCAACCTAAAGATATTTCAGTGAATTTTAAAATTATTCTGACCCAGAGCAGTTGTCATTTACGTCTACTGGACTTATTGAAAGTGTGATATTCATTCATGGGATTTGAATGGAATGAACTTTCCTTAAAAGGCGTGATATCAAACAGTTATAGTCCCCAACCAGGAGACTGAATAATACAAATACTTCTGCAGCAGTTCCCATCATAATGCAACTGAAATGTCAAATTGCACTTGATTTTGTTTTCATGTGTTTCCTAGAAGTTTGTGTGCAAGTCCAACATGGCTGCTGTGCTCATTACCAGAAAATGTTACCGCAGCGAAGAGCTTCCACGTGCAGCCCGTTCATTTTACCCTTAAGTGCATGTTCTGACGTGAGACGAGACTCACTGTTGTCCATGTTTAAGGCTCTAAGTCACACACACGTGGAGGTAACTGGAGCGGACCAGAGGACCAAGACAGACATAGCCAGGTGAGGGGTTGGGGTATCTGACACCAGGCTCATTACTCCACCATGGAAAGGAAAGTGGAGTAAGTTTCCCTTCAGGATAGATGTACTGGAGGAAAAATATTTGTTTGATCTTTACATTCACCGATACGCTGTGACAACGTTGCATGTCTGTGTGTGAAAACCCTGTTTCGTTACACCTTCTGTCTCAGTGTCAGTATTCATCTGTGGCACAGCGGTGTTCAGTTTGAGGATCGGTGACCCCAACCCCACATGGTTTCAGGTTCATCAAGGCAGCTAGTCTACAGGGTCTGGCTCCAGAGGAGACTACTGCAGCCTCCCTGTGCAAATCCCCGATGGAGGAGTCGCACTCGGACCTGCTTGTCGACTGCTCCTGCTCTCCACCAGGCTTCTCCAATGCAGGTCTGCGCCTGATCCAAACCCAAAGAATAACTGTGCCCTGGTGGCTGCTTTTGTGACAACTGCTCACCTTCTCCACAGCCAGTAACCGTTTCTGCGACGACTGGATCCAGGCCTTCCTGAACGCAACTGAGCGCTGCAACCCGTTCCTGCTGCGCCAGATCTTGGAGAACTTCAAGCTCAAGGTGCGTTTTCAGGTTTCCTTCAGCACCCATTGATTTGTATGTTGCCTCACGTTAGGCTTCACTCTTTCAGAAAATAATTCCTGGGAATTAACTAGTGTCGGAATTTTTGGTCAAATATTTTTAGGAGGTGTGTGTAAAAGATTGCATGTTTTGACACCAGGAAGGGACTTTCTGTTAAATATGTGATTGAGGTGCAAAACCTTAATTATTTACAATAAATGTCCATTTTGAACACGTAGATAAAAGCTTAAACTGGTGTGCAGATTTCTCAGTTTCTTCTGGCTGCTGTTGCCGGTGAGGGTTTTGGTCACTTCTGTCTGGAACCTTTGGGTTCTTTTGGTCACCACTCAAAACTTGTAACTGAAAGTGAGCTAAAGTGAGGTTTCTGTTCACCTGGAGGGAGCAACTTGCCTTTTTCCCAGAGGGGACCTTAACCTCAGGCCTGGAGGTGCTGATTTTAGGTGGCAAACAACTTGAGTGCCGACGGTCACAGACGGATGTGGTCAAGTTTGATGTCCTGTCTGTGAAAATCACAGAGTGGAGTATCGACAAAATGCAGCCGTGGCAGAGAGCAACTCCCACATCGAACCGGTTCAGGTGAATGATGAGAATGAGCTCGTGCAGAGAACAGACAGCACTCTGCAGCAGTCTCAGGACCCCATGGTTCTACAGAACCTCCCATGTTCCTTTTCCAAGCCCACAGTCCACTATGTTCTATGACCAGGAAGAACTCCACACTGCTCCTCCACAGTCTGAGGTTTAATTATTGCACTTTGGCCTAGACTTTACTGGGGAGGCTGAGAAGTGTGAAGTTGGAAGCCGTCATGTTCTAAAATTGCAGCTCGTCTGGAAACAATCTTTGGAATGACTGAGTTGTATCATCTAGCCATGTAAACGACACCTGGGACTGAGGCAGCTGGGAAGGGGGATCGGAGCTGCTATGAAAACTGCTCACTCCTACCTTGTATCCTGGACCCATAAGAATTCCTGTAGGACAGAGGGTAGTCATAGATGTCCTCCCTCGGGGCGGCGTCACTGATCTCAGCTGCAACAAAACACAGCTCGAGTTTAACACCTGGTTTTATCCCACTTTGTGGATTAACTTAGAAAACTCCGTCCCTTTTGTAAATAGGGGGAGCTGTTTTCTAATCCAGAAGCATTTTAGCCATTCTCTAGGGCTTGGTCCTCCTGGTAGGGTCTTCTCAGAAGATCACTAGACAAAGTGTGGCTCCAAACGATTCCCATGAATACATCTAAAAAAAATGTACAATGCAAGCTTTAGGATTAGATGGGCCCCACCTGAGGCCAAGTGACCCACATTACTTGGCCAGGCAGAGTCAACTTGTTGCTTTACCACCTGCAAGGTGATGGCTGCCACTGCACCTGGCTCCCACCAAGTGGACTCAGATGGTCCACACCGCCTTCCTAAAATCTTTTACGCTGCGCACTATGTGCAAAACGTCTCCCAACGTGGCCGATACATGCTTTCTCTTCCCAGGCCATTCAGGACATGAACAATCTGAAGAGATTCATCCGCCAGGCTGAGATGAGCCATTACGCCCTCTTCCGCTGCTGCCTCTTTCTTCAGGCCTGCGGCAACAGCGACGTGCTGCTGCGGAACGCACGTGTCGAACATAGCGGTCTGCCCGAGGCCTGCAGCATCATCTGGGTGCTGGAGGAGTTCCTCAGCGAGCAGGCGCAGGGTGTCCTATACTGACGTGCGTCAGAGGCACAGCGATGGAGCTGCAACTGAGATGTGACCATCTGTAGGGTTGAGGTTTGGGGTCGTTTCTCCGGCGAGCGGAGAAGTATTCAATTGACAGCTGAAATTGAGAAGTTTGAAAGTCGCGTCGAATAACGTTGTCTGTTGGGAAAATGAATAAATGGTTGTTAAATGATAAGGCAGAAATCCAGAAATTTTGTAGTGTGTGCTGTATATAAATACTTCTACAAGGCCATACTAATCCATACACTAATCTGCACCTTCAGCCTCCTGTAAACAGGTGGAAAAACATACAATTGCTACAGGCAAAATTAAATTTAAACTGTGAAAAAATTTAAGGACCAACTACTTACTTTGTTTTATAAATTAAACTACATGCTAAAATGCGTATCGTGCCCCAAATGTTTAATTTTTGGGGGGGAAACTAAAAGGGAAAAAACAGGCCGATCACCTGTAGCAGAACAGTTCTAAGCTCTTCACTGTCAGCGTACATTTAAGATGGCAGTGATTTATGTTTGTGCTGTAAACTTAAGCTCCTCAGATGTACAAAATATTTATCATTAAGTACTTCAGTGCAATTTCCACTAAATTCCGTGCCGTAGAAATATATTGTAAAAACAATATATTTGCTTTTGTGGTAATGCATTTTGCTACTGTGATTTTATGTATGATTTTTTTTTTTCCCCCCCATCCTAAAATGTTATTTGGTGTCATGTAACCGTTATGAAGTTTACATTTAGATTTACCTCTAGAGGGTTCGAACCCCTTCCAGTTATATGTGACTCCATGGCTTGTATTTACGTCTCCATTAAAGCATCTGTGCAAGAACATATAGTCTACTAGTGAACTGTGGACATGAAGGTGATATGATGCTTCAGCTGATGAAATAGAAGTTCTAGCTCAGTTTGACTGACAGCAGCGTGTCCCTGCTACTGACATCTCCCCACTCCAGAGTGCACTGTGTTGTTTTATGTGTGGAACATTGTCTTTCATGAAGGAACATACTATACTGTAAATAAAGATTAAAACTGGCATCTCTTTTTGAGTGTTTTATTTTTTTTGGATACTGGGATGGCATTTCCAGACATCTGCATTTATATCTACATTTGATTTGCCCAGACCTTCATTTGTTTCAGACAAACAGAAAAACCAAATACTGAAAAAAGATGGGTTTTTTTGTTTAAGCAGAAGGGAAAACTGGTCCTCTTTTACCAATGTTCTGACAGATTTGGATCATCGAGAGCAAACATTCTTCACCCGTTTCCATATGTGTTTCACTTTATTTTATGAGGTACATTACATGTTCATTTTACAATACATTAGGTTATAAATGTGTGGTACATAGTGCTGTAAACCAGTGCTGTAGTAAAAATATTACAGTTAAATGATGCTTTTGATTTTCCAGATTTTCACCACATCTGGACACCCCCCTCCCATACAGTCCAGACCACGGAGGACAGACTATATTCATTAACTGGACGCTTTTCTTGAAAATAAACGTACACCATCAACTAATATTTAGCCAACATCTCTGAATGGTGCTAGGAATCCCACGCAATCGGGGGGGGGGCAAACTGTACAAGCTTTGAACCCGTGTCAGGATGCAGCTGAGCTCCGCCCTCCACCAGTATCCAAAAGCCAAAACTATACAAATAAGTGTAATATTGTATTACTTAAATTTCAATTTACATTCTTTAATAAATAACACACACATGTTTCTAAACACTAATCTCATTCAGATCACACCAAATTAAAATGTTTAACTTTTCCTAAATAGGTTGGGGGAGCATCACACTGCCCTTTGTCAGTGTCACATCTCAGATGGCAGAACTGGACCCAGAGCAGCTACCCCTCCTTCACTTCTGCTGTCCAGCTGGCCAACGAGTCCCTCCTCAATCCCCTCATTCCTTCATACACAACGCTGTGGTTGTCTGCTGAACTTTGACCCTCTGAAATAACACACAGCCATTACCTGGTCAGCACCCCCTTCCTCAGGGGGACCAAATCTGCATCACTTTAAATTCTCCAGTAGTGCTTGGAATTGATACAGAGCAGAGTATACGGCTCATTTTTAACAGATTGGAAATAATCTGTATGAAAAAATTTAATCCTGCCTTTTTTTTACCATCAGTAGAAGAATGCACAACTTTACATGAACTTCCAACACATCCCATACAGAGGAATGATCTTAAAAAAAGTCTGATTTTGTAAGTGGTAAAAAACTGGATCAATGCAATTAATGTTAACAGCTGACATTCGTTTTGGTCCAGAACTATTTAAACGGTTAAAAAAAAAACAAAAACAAAATCAACGAGTAAGCAAAGCGTTGGCCCTCAGACTTACCGAGGCTCTGTTCAGACACTTTCCTGAGCAAGGACCTCGGAATGTCGTAAATGCTCTCCGTGGCTTCCCTGGATTCTGAAGCGAGAACAAACAGAAAACCGGAACTGAGAGCAGAGAACAGGGCTTAAAAGGAAAAAGAAACCTGCATTCGGGGGATAATGATCGCGTTTTTCTGGACAGTTTAAGAGCAAGAGATGTTTTTGAACCAGGCAGTGAAGAAACTGGCCACCCTGGACTCTCCCACGTTGGTCATGTTCTAAAATTGCAGATCGTCTGGAAACAATCTTTCAAATGACTGAGTTGTATCATCTAGCCATGTAAACAACACCTGGGATTGAGGCAGCTGGGAAGGGGGATCGGAGCTGCTATGAAAACTGCTCACTCCTACCTTGTATCCTGGACCCATAAGAGTTCCTGTAGGACAGAGGGTAGTCATAGATGTCTTCCCCCGGGGCGGCGTCACTGATCTCAGCTGCAACAAAACGCAGCATGAGTTTAACACCCGGTTTTATCCCACTTTGTGGATTAACTTAGAAAAGAATAAAAAGGGGGATGCAGATCCGTACAAATCAGAAAGTACATCTGAGGACCCAGAGGCCAAGACTCTCAGCTTTAGATATAAGTTATCAGCAATTTATATGTTATATTGCCACAGTGAGTCTTGAATCGAAAATGAAGGACAGGAAAGGACAGAAACACACACACACCTGTCCTGGGTAGCGGCACAGCGTAATACTCCTCTTCTCCATCATCCACTTCCTCCTTCTCTGTACAGGACATCCATACATATTTAGTGTAGTTCCCCACCCAGCATTCATGTCAAACTGCCAGTCGGTTTCAGCTATCAAGCCTCCAGTTTCCATTTAAGTGGTTCATTGTAAACTCTGGCCGTGGGGAGTTTGCACGTTCTCCTGCCTGTTTCCGTGGGTTTTTGGCCCCGCTGTCCAAAGACAAGCGTTTCCGACGAATCGGTCACTGTAAATTGCCTGCAGTGTGTGAGCGAATGAGTGCGATTGCTCCTCCTGTCCATGGCGTTCCCCACCTCACTCCCTACGATACCAGGATGGTCTCCGGACCACCGTGACCCTCCATTAGGTCGAGTGGTTATTAATAATGGAAGGATGGAATCACATCTAAACTACTTCATATTGGGAGGTGTTCTTACCTGTCCTGAGCTCTAGTGTTTCGTAATCATCTTCCTCCTGCTCGACTTCTCTTTCGTCCCATTGTCCTCTCGAGGACCTCCAGTTGACATGACAGTTGGTCACCTCTGCAATTTCACAGCCAAGGCACCGATCAGCTCCACCGTGTGACGTCTCCTCACCGCTTGCATAATGCTCAAAAAAAGCGGACTGTTGCTTTGAAAATCCTCCGAGATAAAATGTGCTGTTGGCATAGAAATAACTTCTAACCCGGCATGCTGTAAAGCAAATTATTTGCAGGCACCTGAACGTGGAGAGGCTAAAAGAAACATAAGCAAATAAGCGTCCCTCTTTTCCTAGGTGACGAGAGGAGCACTTTGCAGCCATCATTCCTGGATTACCAGAGGTGTGGGGCTCCCTCTGCTCGAATCCTGGAGAATCCCACTGGCCAAATGCCAAGGAGATGCCGTGGTTATTCAGAACGCCTTTCCCATAGTTGGAGTTGCTGCTGCTGGGGAAAACGCCGTCCTCCTCCTCCTGCTGCTTCTTCAGTGCTGCTGCCTCCTGCCTGGTGAACAGTTTGCTGAGCCTGAAGGAGTGTGGACCCATTTCTGCTGAGGCTGGTGTCAAATACACTGCTCTGCTCAAGAAAGTCCATTCCCACTGAGCGAACCGACAAAAACCACGATGCCCCCCCCCCCCATCCTACATGGCAAAAGGTTGAGGAGAACGGGGGACGGCTTACCAGGAGGGCCTGGAGTCTACACAGGTGGAACCAGATGACTGCATGGCCTTCCACAGACACTTCACCCACAGCTGGCGGAGCTGCTCAGACTCTGCTGCCTGGTTCCGACAGACAGGGCACAAAGGAGATGTGGCAAATACGGTAAAAAGCAGCGCACGTCAGTCTGGAAGCAGCTGGGGGGTGGGGGGGTTTGCCAGTGACGCAGCTGACCCTGAACAGGTATGAACAAGGGACACTCCATGTGGGAGACACCATTCCTAATTCCTTTTTTTCACAACAAACAGCCCACTGTGCTCTCAGTTCCGTGACATGACAGAGGCCACACGCTGTCAGCGTATCACATCCTCAAAGTTCTGGGGAGCCCAGCTCTGCCCACTTGGGGGGGGCAGCGTGGCTGGGAAATGATAAACAAAGCAATCGACTCACCAGCACTTTCTTCTTCCCATTTTTCATGTTGATCTCGAACACGTAGCGCTTGCCCTCAGCCTGGTTCACCTCACGCACAGACTCCACCTGCGTTGCAAGGCCTTTGTTGAATAAATATGTTTACTGTCATCGACCGAGATCCTCACTCGTTCACCCGCTGACCGCCCGACCAGGTCTAGATCTACGGGGGGTCCGGAGCCCAGCCTGGAAACGCAGGGCTCCAGGCCGGTCAGGGAAAACCCCTGGATGGGATGCCAGTATGTGGCGGTTTAAATGAACGGATCACGTTGCATCACAGCTGTTGAGTTATTGGGTTAATAAACTCCTGGTGTCTCTGGACAGACGCAATGTGAGAGGCAACATTTGGAGCAAAACTCACCGTGCATAAGTAATACTGTCCTTGAAGGTTGATCTGCGAAGACAAGCACACAGGAGGAGTTCCAGTGAGTCGCACACAAACACCACAGCGAAATAAGAGAATTGTTGCCAAGGTCACGCAGAGATACAGGACATTTGACGTTGCGGGGACAGCGGTGCAGATGCAACACTTACAGCACGGCTGTCCTTCTTTGAGTAGAAGAACAGGGTTGTGCTTTCCAGCCGGAACCAGTATGTCACCCACTTCAGCTTCTACAAAGAAACTCGCTTTTCAGAACACAGTTCTCAACACCCTGCTATGCACAAGTAGGGTCAACACAGGGGAGGACTCAATGTCAGGGAGTCAAACAAAACAGACCCTGTGCCGCTCCGATTTACACCCAAACTTGATCGACTCTTCAGAATAAAACAATCACCATTTTAAACACCCTGCCTGTCCGCCACCTTCTCTGTCAACAAGACCCACAGCGACAGGAGATAAAAACTCACCATTTTGTCCCTCCTCTTCCTCAGGTAGCCCTCAAACAGCAGCTCCTGCTCCGCCATGGACCGCGGGACCCACGCCTCAGCTGCAGGTGTGTTTGAGCGCTCGCCTTTTCTAGGGACATCACTTCCCCTTCTCGGCGACAAAATGACCGAATTTCCACGGAGGGAGACAAGCGGCTGTTTTCCCGCTTCTGCGCGCGCACACCGCTTTCCACGAGCTTCCTCGTCGTCGCGCGCGCGCGCTTTTCGTGCAGAGCGACGGTCGTGAGACTCGCGCCGAGACGTGCGACTAAGCGACGCTCAGAATGTGCCAGAACGTCGTACCCATTCAGAATGCGGTTACACTCGAAAGACGCCGTTTTTAAATGTTTGAGAATTCAATTGGCTCGATGTGGGAAATAAAAGGTAATAAATCACGCACAGGACCACGCTGCTGCACACAGAGTTATTTATTTTAATGGCAGGAAAGTCCAAAATGGTGAAAAGTCCCATGGATCGGGAGGCTACAGGCTTTTCCCTGAATGAGTGGCGCTGGTAGCAAATTTCTTTCCAGCATAAATCGCCCATTCCAACAGCAGAATGGAGAATTAAAAATAACAGTAATAAACCATGCACAAAACGTTACAGATGTCCAAGTTCTAAAAATCCCACAGGTCAAATGAGGAAAGGATGGGGGTGGATCGTAGTGAAAAGTGGCAAACTGGAAGAATCACTGACTTCTTGCTTGGAGACAAGACCACAAATGTGGAGCCAAGACCTTGAAAATACTCCGTTTCTTTTTTTTTTAATAGATAAATAAATACAAACACTGTTAAATGAAAAATAAATCCTTAAAATACTTCTGCATCAATCGACGTGACCCATACTTGAGGGAAAAGGGCCATAGAACATACCTGATGAGCTGGCAAGAGATCTGACTAAAATGTGAGCACCATGTATCTCCTGTACCACCACCACCACCACCACCCCCTGGAGCTTCTGTTTGACCTTTTGTTACACCTGTGAATTCGCTCGTCTTTTTCACCGATGTGAAACGTCCAAATAAGCAGCCGATTCATACCCAGTCTAGTCCGGTTGCTCTCGTGGCCGTGGCCCGTTCCGTCCGTGTGGACTGGTGAATAACATGTCGAGAAGAACACAACCGCAACAAACTGCAGAGAAACGGTCAGACTGGGATGTGGTCAATGTCCAAAAGCAAATTTGCTAGCAACTGTATGTGAAAACCACAAATGTGAATAAATGCTCTCTTCATATATAGATATACATATATATAGATGTGTTTTAATTCATGTATATAAAAAGATCCTCATCCAATGCTCCTCGAAACAACGGGATTAAGGGCCCCGTCTGATCATCGCTGCTTGAGGAGGGTCTTGTACATGGCAAATCCAAACACGGCGAACACGGTGGCCCCCACGCTGGCCCTCAGCCAGAAGGTAGAGCTCTTCAGGTCAGTCTGGGTCACGTGCCTGCGGAATACAGAACACGGATCAAACACGTGGTGGCATGAAAACGTGCACAGGGCAACAGTGTTGGATGAAGCCAAGGAGCAGCTCTCCAGAGCACCTGCCGCCACGTGTGGGTCACAACCAGCACCTAACCTCCTGCACCTTCTGAAATGACGTCACACCTGGTTCTACACACCTACTTGACTTAATGGAGCTGGAGGAAAGACTACAGTACTTAAGGTGACAGTCCAGGGCAGCCCCCCCGACTCTTCCAAAAAGTAACAAACAAGGGTCCCATTCACTGCACAGGTGGCCCCTTGACCCAGAGAGGAAATCTGTACCCAAAGTGCAAGACCCCCATAGCAAGCAGTCACCGGATTAACACCACAAGCATCTCATCTTCTGGTCTGATCAGGGATAACTACCAAGAACCTCATTGGAAAAAAAATACATGAATGTCGCCACTGTGATTCTCCACTGTATACGTGCTGAGTTCGTGGCTCCGGATGATGTCAGTAGCAGGAAGTGAAACACCAGTTCAAACTTTTCACATGTAATCACACACACACACACACACACCTCCTATGATCATAATACTTGATATATAATGTTGGAGGGGAACCACTTGCAAACACGACTATAAAGGACCAGACAAAGGTGGACAAGATTAATAGGAAACACGGAGAAGACAGACTGCGAAATGTTCAGTTCAACACCAACCAGTGTTACTTCCCAGCTCAGTAGCTCTACACACCACAAAGACACAGGCGGCAAAGGAAACACGAAGAACCCGAACCAACAACAAAAGTTTTATAATTAATAAACAAAAACCCTTAAAAAAATATTTAAAAAGCGGCAGAGACAAGAAAACTGACCTTAAGGAAACAAAATAAAGCAACCTGTGTTTTGGGGAGGTTTTACACAGCTGGCTGTTAGATGGCAGTAAAAAGCAGAGCAGCAGAACAGATGTGAGAAACTTTATTGGACTCAGTAAAACAGCCTGATGTTGCTGGATGCCGAAGATTGGTAACAAGGCGAACAACATTACACACGGTAGACAGAAAGTATTTTCATATTCGTCCTTTAAAATGGGTTCTAGGTGTAAAACGCTGTCAAGTTAATCAACGTGTTTCAGTGGCTGTTTTATGTGTGATTTTTAACAGACCTGAACAAGGAACATGTAGAAAAACTGAAGGAATTGTGTGTATCAAGCTCTCACAGTCTGGTGCCTTGTGCGTTCAAGATGGTCTTCAGACCCTCGAACCATCAAGCGGACAAGTGGGTAAGCAAAGGAGTGAATAAATCTCTAACCAAGACAATATAATTATGTCTTGAATTGACCATCAGTCTGGACTGAGTAGAAGCTAGAGAAGATTAAGCTTTTTTTAATTTTTTTAAATTAATTAATTAATTTTTTTAAATTTTCAGCCATTTCAAATCAGGTTTAAACTTAATATTGATAACAGTTTTAGCTGATGTTCTTACAGAAAGAAACCAACCAGCTTATAAATTGCAGGGTGTCTGTATCATGTGACTTTAAAGACTGTGTAAAAGTGAGTTTGTATTTAGAAGCTGAAATCCAGACTTCCGGGCCCGACTGTGTTCGTAAGGTGTCGACCGAGTGCACGGTTCAGTCTTTAGCAGAAATGAAATGATTACAAGATAGCAAAACTAAGAGAGCAAACTACGAAATGGGTCTTGGACGACGACCCGCGTGTGACTTGTTCGCCCATCCCCCACCGTGGCTCTTCAGCACTGCTGGTTACCTGGCGGCGAAGGTGTCCACGGACGACTCCATGTAGATGGACTCCTCTACATGACTGACGGCGTGCACCTGCTGGATCAGGCTCGCCTCCTCATTGGCCAGCAGGAAGGCGCCCAGCTCATCCACGTAGGGCCTCAACCTTCCGCACACGTGCACACATACACACACACACACACACACACGTTCACAGAAGGCGGTTCAGAAACCACACCTGTCAGATCCGCACCATCCCATCCCAGCATGCAACACACGGCTCCACAAGCCCACCTCGACCGAGCCCCTCTACAGACCTACTGTGTCAGCTCAGGAGTCTTTAGCCGAACGTCACTGTCAATAATACGACTGCAGTGTCAGAAACTTGTCTGGGTTTAAAATGGCCTGATTTTCCAACGTTTGAATGTGATAAAACAATTCATGTCTGTAAGGGTGGCCCTTCACAGAACAGTTAGGCACCAGAATAGATCTCTGAAATGCAGAGGACCGCAGTAAAGGCGGACTGGAAAAGGGCAGAAGGTCCCCAGACATGGAGGCGGTGCCTACGACTGCGGTCTGTGAGCGAGCGTCGAGTGTGAGCCCTCCATGCAGCAGCGTGCCCTTTCTGCCCCCGAATGTTAAACCAAACACAAACCCCAGAGTTAGCATGTAGATATTAACAGCTCCCATGCCCTGGTCTCCTTCTCCAAGTCCTCCAGATGCTGTCACCTGGGACCCTATGGGATACCGCAGCTACCTGGTCCATCCAACCACTTTACACTGACTCCGAAAGCCCACTTTCTATTTATCGACAATCACCTTTAAACACAACTTCACACAAATTAAACATTTCCCTAAAAGACCATGACCCCCCTTCAAGGACTCTCCCCCCTTGTAATCATGAAACTCCTCTTTTTCTCATTATGTCATCTTCCCTGCCTGGAAATCATTTGGAATTTGGTTCCAATCAATATGTCATCAGATCTATTATTTAGTGGCAGCCCTCCAGACCAAATTTCTCGTACAAGATACGGAAGGTCCCCCCACCGACTCTCTCCCCACCCCTCACGCTAACGCAAACTCGAGCTGCCGCCTGCGCAGACAGTAGAAAACCGTGGAAACAGAAACAGGCACTGAAGAAGCTGACTGGAAATGCTTTAAATAACAGTAAGAACATCTTTCCCTGTCTCAAATCTCACTTCTAGAAAATCCCCCCACCTTGCCTTTCGTTTAAAAATATGCACCGGATGTATTAAGGGAAAAATTACTTGTACAAACATAAGCATATCTCTTAATGATCACACACACACACACACACACACACACACACGCTGCTCTCCCACTGAAACACTCCAGTTTGATTCACAGCAAAAACAAGGCAGTTCCCTGACCAACATGTTCAGAAATATAAAGGTGGGGGGGTGTGGGGGTGTTAAACCTGCAGGGCGAGGAAGCGGACAATAGGAAGATGATGTTAATGAGATGCCTGACAGCACAAGAAGTCAAAGGACGCCAGTCAAAAAGAGGTAAATGTGTGCAGCAGGAACAGGACACAAGCCATCCAAATACAAGAGAGAAAACACCTGGGAAGATGGGGAGAAACCGTAAGATGATATTTTCGCCCAATGCTATGCATTTAAATACTACAAAAGTATCACTAAACAAAAACTCGTTTATCCAACAAAGCTTTACAGGTTATAGTTAGTTCTGAGACAAGTGGTTAAACCAAATAGTAGATGAGGGTGCTGTAAACACACTGTGTTAAAACACTTGCAAAATAGTCCAGAATGCAGCGATGTGACAAATGTGTGAATTTGAGAGGCGTGGGGACGTGGGAGGCTGTTTGACCGGAGTTAGAACACAGCATGTGGGTAACAGTAAAACACACTGGAAACATCACAGAGATACAACACAGGCAGCCTGAAGCCACAGAGCCATTAGCTGTTTATATATGCAAATCACCCAGGGGAGGGGGCAGCTTCTGCAAGTTTACAACTTACCATTTTACTTCATATATCAGAGCTCAACTAACTCACTAACTTGATGGGTGGAAGGACGGAGTAAAAAGGTGGACATGTATGTATGCAGGATAAATTCGGCATTTAATGCAGTTTCACAAGTCGTACAGATCAGAGTTAAAAACTTGGATAAGAATATATATATATATATATATATATGTATTATATATATATATATATATTATATATATATGTATTATATATATATATATATAAATAAAATACATCACAACGTTTAAGAGCAACTGCCTCCTATGTGCTTCATAAAACTGTATCATATCTGTCACCATTAGTGTGTATTTTCTATCAATTTGACAGGCAGCTACTTGTGTAAAAACTGATTCTGGACATAATATAAGTGGCATGTCTACATCTAAGGCTCTTAGTCCACCGTGAAATGCAGTTTTCTTTATTCGGACCTGTGTGTCATTTTGGAGAAAATTGTTTGTGGTCAGATAACTGTAAGCTGACCACAGCAAGCCCCTGACAACAAACAACACTTCCATCTATAACTGAAGTCCTGCCCTCAGTTCCTCGCTGTAGGGAGGACAGCTGCACTAAACCGAGTTCAAACATCAGAATCAGATGCGTACAAGTTTATAAATAAATTCACCAGACACATGTACACTGCGGTAACCAACAAACTGTGGGTTTTCTCATAACTGTGATGGGGAAAAGGCAGCTTGAGAAGAAACACCCAGAAGTGAGCGCAGCAGCACGCGGCACAAATCGAGGTCTGCTGGCTTTGAGAACTGCTGTCAAACCCTAGAGAGAAACACTAGAAAAAGTCTAAAACTAAATAAGCAAAATATCCTAACATTCTGAAGCAATATATCCTGCATTTAATTTAGCACAGAGCTCTGGTGGATTTGCAAAGCTGTCTGTAGTGACGGTGTGTAGAGCTGATGGGTTAGAGGGGTCAGGGGGTGCTGTTAAAGAATCGAAAGTTTAAAAAAAAAAAAAAAAAAACACTCCAGGAACACAGCGATTGTGGGGGTTGCAAACAAGCAACGGACCTGCTGAGAAGGGCAGTGCAGAGTTTGGTCTTGATAGACCGCAGCAGCTCTGAGTTGAGGAGGTTCTGACAGATGCAAAAGGTGCATCTGTTGCAGACGCACATGCAGTGTAACCGGGCGTGGCTGCAGAGATAGACACACACACACACACACACACACACACATCACACACACAGAGGAAGAGCATATCAGAGCCCCATTGCACATGATACCAGCATGGTTTACAGCTTGATGGTGGCCCTTGGTGCACTTCTTACTGGCAAAAAAAGGATACTGGCGAACAGGGAACGGCAGGCAAACACATGGAGGGAAAATAAAAACCCTCAAGTTTGATGCTACCACAAAATGGAACATAAACGCCACATGATAATCCATTCTGACAGTCCAAGGTATACTCTATTGAGGGAAACTCATACCTGTAGCATTTCCACAGGTGATCTGACTAAATAAGATGACTGGGGAGGTTGGCTTAGTTCTAGGAATTAGACACTCTGGAAGAGGAAGTATTGGGAGTCCTTCTCTATACACTCCTGTCTGTCACAGAAACGGACTCTGAGCATCTGCACATCATCCTCACTAAACATAGGAACACCTTCAGCAACAAACTAGCGCATAGCAGGAATTATTATTTCTACAAACTTAAACTCGGTCCCAAGTCCTGCAGCTGAGGGGTGCGACCGTCTTCTTATTGCCTGAGTTCTCAGTGCTGCTTTTTACTTATTTGCACACTCTTTGAACTCTTCCAGACTTGTCCAAGGATGATTTTTATGGCTGCTGCCATAGCTTCACGAAATGTTTTTTATCCAGCTGTTAATCTGTATGTCACCACTGCCTTTTGGTTATGAATATGGACAAAAACAGTTCACTGAAGATTTAGTAGAGACCCATAACAGTAATTTTCCTTTCTCAGGTTCATTGTGCCGTTGGCTTGAACAAGAGGGAACTGGCACTGAACACCATGCTTGTGGGGGGGGACAACGACACTCCAGATTCAACCTTACCATATTATCCTATATGCACACAAAATAATCTATAGAAACACACATTTAACAAATTAATTTATTTTCATCTGTCATGTTTATTTATTTATTTATTTATTTATTTATTTATTTAAATTAATTTTTATTTTCATCTGTAATTTAAAAAGGGCGTTAAATCCCTGTTCCTGTGGATTGTGACGTTTCTGGCAACTGTGATGCTGAACAGTTGTTGTGTAAATACTAAAAGCTGACATGTGGCAAAATGCCCGGGCCTTTTCAGCATTCAGAGGGGAACTAACATCCAGAGACGGACAGCCTGAGACACACCCTGAGGTTCTCAGACTAGTGGGCTAAGACCAGATGAAACCACCCTGGTGGACAGAGGTTCTGGGAGAGCGGGAGGATAATTGCACAAACACAGGAGGATGGGTTGACTATTCAGGATAAACACAAATACTCACGGATACATAGCCATGGTGGTGAGCTTGGTGTAGATGTCGCGACTGGGTGCATCTGCCGTGTTGCAGGTGAAGAGCTGCGGTGCGTGCAGCTTGTGCTTTCTGCAGAAGTCCAGCGGGGAGAGACTGCACAGCTGCCTCACCTCCGGAAGGTCCGCCTTGGCGCCCACCACCAGGCACGGCGTCCGACTGTCCAGGAAGTACTGCTGCAAAGTGCGTGAGTTTATCAGCAAGTGCTCGGTGGCAAGAAAACATAGAAAATCTCATAACAGCTTTGTTCACAGGAAGTGCTGAGCAGATATACACACACATACAACACCAACCTTGTACACCCTGGCGCAGTATTCAAAGGAGTGAGGATTGGCGACGTCGTAAACCAAGCAGACTATGTCGCAGGAGAGATCACCCTCTGACAGGAACTCTGGGTCTGGGAGAACCTCGTGAAGCTGGGACACAGCAGAGAGGAAGGGACAAGGGTCAGAGCTAGAAAATTTCCCCAGCCCAGTGTCACTCAACAGTACAAGTGAGTCAAACTGCAGGTGACCATCTTGGACAGGGAGGAAAAAATAGTAACGGCTTATTTATAAACCACAAGATTAGACAGGCAAACAGGAAAATACTTAACTTTAAAAAAAAAAAAAACAAAAAAACTGGTAAATCAATTCAGTTCTGCCCCCCCCCCCCCCAAAAAAGGCACGCTTCAAAATAATTAGGTAAAATCCAGATGGGTGTGTTGTGGCAACTCACAAGTAAATACTTCTCTTGTCCGTAGACGTAAGTAGTGCTGATGGCGTAGTATGACTTGTGGTCTTCTCTTATGTTCTTCTGGCACTGAAAGGGTTAAGAAAAAAAAAAAACCATCTAATCTGCATCTGAAACAAAAGCTGAATTAAGGCTCAGTTAGTACAGCTATACCTCAGGTTACAAGCGTCCGAGTTAGAAATTTTCCAAGATAAAAAACAAATCCCTGTTTTATTTATTTATTTTGTAAAACACTCCTACTGCATAGGAGGCTGTAGAGATTATTTTTCCCCCATCATGTTAAGATGTGCTGAACTTGTTGATGTTAATAAAAGATCAAAGAAAAAAAAATTCTGCTGTCCAATACTGCATCCTGTCTAAAGGTTTGATGTTTCCAGCATATACATATATATATGTGTGTGTGTGTGTGTATTTTTTGTTCAATGAATACTGTTTGTCCACTAAATAATTAGGTTTATTTAACAGAACCTTCATTTGTGACCACAATCTGTATTTATTTGTCAAGAAAAAAAAAAAGACGTGGACAATGTCAGTGGAAAATCATGTTTGATCAATTCTCATCCATTTTCTTCCCAGCCCGTTACTCACGGTGAGGTTCCGGCCCAGGAAGCCCTGCAGGAAGCCACTCTTGCCGCAGCCCTTGGCTCCAAAGACATTGCAGCAGAACACGCTGCGCTGAGTCTGCTTTTTCTGCAGGTCGATCCTCTTGTTACGTGTCACTGGAGTGGGGATGGAGATCAGGACATGAACACAGCTATGCAGGCATATATACGTGGACTACAACATCACAAAAATAGTGAAGGAACAGTCCCCTTACCAGTGATGGCAGCAGCCTGGGACTCCTGCTCAGTGATGATTGAGTAGCCCAAGTAGCCCAGATACTCCAGGCAGCGCTGCACATCCAGGTAGGTTGTTAGCCTGGTGGAGGCAGAAGTCAGACCCCACTTAACTGTATAAGAAAATCATTTCATCAAGCTGCGTACAAGTAAAGTACCACAATGGAAGAGTTGTGCAGGACCCCGCACAAGTGCACTGATACTCACGTCCACTGGGAGAGGTAGCCCTGGTAGGTGATCCAGCCTTGCTCATTGGTGCACACGGTGCTATTAACATCAGGGCCCCAGGGCATGTAGGGAAACACGCGGAACAGGTCCTTCAGCTCATCCGGGGAGAGCGCGCAGTCGCGGTCCTGAAAAGGCAACACAGATGTGTCACGACGCGCTGGTTCTCAAGAATAGGGATCCCACCAACTCTCCATTTTTTCAGTGCAATAAAGTTACAAAAAGTGATCTACACTGAACAGATACTTCCAATACATTTGTATACATTTTAAGTGTTTCAAAACCTTAGGATAGCAGGAAAGTAATTAAAGAGACTCAAGTTAAGTAGCTTAAAGGCAAAACACATGTTCCTTGGTGTGACCAGATGGTTCAGGTTCCAAGATCCATGTCCTTAACCACCAGAATAGTTGGTCCTGAAAACCAACACAGTAAAACCCCCTAGGCAGGAACGTGGTGAAAACTGCAGACCTCACCTTGTCATGCTTGTCA
The DNA here is from genome assembly GCA_900497675.1 of Arapaima gigas. Taxonomy (NCBI): domain Eukaryota; kingdom Metazoa; phylum Chordata; class Actinopteri; order Osteoglossiformes; family Osteoglossidae; genus Arapaima; species Arapaima gigas. The sequence goes on along the minus strand of UFQX01000041.1, from coordinate 207,464 downwards.
AAGACGCTCTGGAGGAAGAGGTAGGCGTTGTGGTTCAGCTCTGTGGTGCAGTCCGGAGGGATTTTTAACCTGAAGAGAAGGGAATCGAGACCCTGAGTGAAACAAATTGGATGATGCCACTGAGACGATGCTACTCCACTGCCATTCTTCAGCGGAAGTTCATCACAGCATGCTCTCCAATTCATTATCATCATTATTTACTCATTTAGCCATTTATTCGTCAAAGTGACTTGCAATAACAAGTATGTATAGACTTACAATGATTAGCCCTATCGAAACAGCCGGGTAGATTTACTGTACCAGTTCAGGGTAAGTACCTTGCTCAACAGTACCACAGCCAGACGTGGGGTTCAAAAACTAACCTTCCGAGTTGAAGGTAAGGGCTCTAACCTCGAAACCACCTTGTCTAGTTTCTTCACAACAGTGTTGACCAGATGCTTTTGATCGTAAGCAAAAGTTTTTACTGTGAGGAAGGAGGCGGGAAAATGCAACATACGGAGGGAACAGGTACTCCTGCGTGAGCTCCAGGTCATCGTCATAGCCAAACCTCCGCAACACTGTCCAGGTGGTCTCGTGCCTGCCTCTCTGGATGAAGAGCGTATGTAGGAAAAGGAAACCTAACGCACATGTGGAGGAAAAAAAAACATTAGTATGTTTACACCGACACAATTCTCTGCAAATTACAATCAGTTCATGAACGATATGAACGCTACATTCGGTTGGGAAAGATACAACCAGTGGTGAAGGCACAACACACACAAAGCCAGACCGGACCCTCTCACCCTTGAGTGTGAGTCCATTGTCCTGCACACCATCCACCATGTTCCTCCTCACCACGTTCTTCACATCCTCCAATGCCTGGGGTGCCAGGGGGGTGTTGAAACACGTCCTCTGTTGAAACCATACAGTTTCTGTCAGCAGTGACCACAGCCAAAACCCGCCTAATGGTTACCCCTCAAAAACCCACGAACTGTTATTGTTAAAACACGTGGCATCTCATCCAAATGTGACGAGTACACCACTCGGCAAAGGCTCGTACTTGGAAGAGGTTGAGCTCAGCATCGTTGAGTATGCCATCGTTGTCCAGGTCAGACACCTTGAAGATGCGGGTCAGAGCCTTGATGCATGCAGGCATCATCTGCGCAGAGAAAATACCGTCAGGCTGCTTGTCCAATATGCTCAGCCTAGGCCTCCTTTAACATATCACTTTAACAAATTCACGTCGATTTTTCAACTGTTCTTAACAGCCATTTTTCCAAGCAGCTGAAGTGAAAAGGTTTACCAAACAGCCCAGGATACAGGAACGGGACAGAAATGGTTACCTCTTTCTCCTCGGGGCAGTACAGGGGCCCTGTGGGGTGCAGCACTGCCTTCTGAGCGTAGTAAAACAGCTCAGAGATGTTCTTCAGGTTTTTTGCTGAGCACTGAGAAATAGCCATAAAATATCAACAGGAATTATCATTACAGGTCCATGATATGGGAATTCCGCACCGTTGCCGATATTTGATCATTTCTACGTACCCATGAGCCAATGCCGATACACACGTTTAAAAAAAAAAAAAAAGAGGAAAAATGAGACTACATCTGCCAGGATGAGAATTACAGACAAATGTGACATTTAGTTGTATAACATATACGATTGTTAAAATAAACAATTGAAAAAAATGAAAAAAGGCTCGAACGATAATTAAGAAACAACTCCCTTTAACAGTAACTTTCAGCATGTCTTTCTTACACGTGCACTTTGGTCGTGTCACCAGACACCAGAAACTCCATCTCTCTTTTTGTTGAACATATTAGAAGCTGCTCTGGACAATTTCTTACCGCCGAGACTAATAACGTTAATTAAGATCACAAGTGTTACAAATGGTATGTTTTGTCACTCTCGCTTTGCAAAAATCTCCACACCAGAGACATCGAGTCATCAAATATCAGTTTGAATTATTAGTCAAATCTAAGCATCAGCCTGATGCTGATAAACTTAATCAATCATCAATCGATACCAAAACGATTCCGATCCCCACTTGTCATACGTGTCCCAATAAAATCATACATTCGTTTGCATACTTATATAATGACTCAGCAGGATAGATTGCAGAAATGTGGTATAAGTGATTTTCTGGGTTTTAGCACGACAGCAAATTGGTTTCATGGAAATTGTTTTATTATTATTATTATTATTATTAATGTCACATATAACCCCCAGTTACATTACTGAAATGACTCATGTACTTTGTTAGAAACAACAAAAGGCCTACATGGAGATCTGAACCTGGTGACTCACCTCTACACAGGTCTCAATCTCACTATACTGGTTCATGATGGGGAGGATGGTCTCCATGCTACTGTGTTCCACCAAATCAGACTTGTTTCCCACCAGGATGAGGGGCACCCTGTACATCGCCACACACAGACACACTCATCAGGAACCCGTGTGACTATTTCCAGCCTCACACCAACTCAAATACTGCTCCCATTAGCATCCCCAACCTTCACTGCAGGCTGTTCCTACCTGTTGTCCTTGTCTGTCCTTTCACTGACGAGTGGAATCCAGTGACTGGTAACCTACACGTGAGGGGAAACAAAAAAGCTCATCACTGACACTGTGGTCAATTCACCGGATCCATATCAATCTGCAAACAAACAGAAGGGTTTTAACATCAGACACAGAAGATCTAATCCTCTGTCTTAAGGGCTGGTGCGTTTCATTACCGGGGCATGGGAAGCTCACCTTCTCAATGGACTTTTTATTGTTGACAGCATAGACTATACATATTACATTGGCCTGAAAGAGAGGAAAGATCACTTATTAGGCTGTGCATACAGGTGCATAAATGTCAATATTGCCCTTTAATAACTACATTCTCACCTTTGATATCTCTTGAAACAGCTGCTCATCAGTCTGTTCGGCTTCTGAGGGGTGGAAAAGTAAAAATATTGCCACCTGTCAGTATGTGATGCAAATAAATCTCAAGAAAATGCTTCTGAAATAAAGCAACTGTTGTAAGTCACAGTTTTTACTCCTCGTTCTTCTCAGAAACCGAGGTGATTCGCTGAGATGTTCCGAAGGGGCTTCGGTACCTGAATAGTCGACGATGTGTGTGGGCACTCTCTCTGGAGTGACGTCGGCAGGAATGGTGATCTCTTCGGCTCGCAGGGGAACCTGTGTGACACACACCAGAACCAGAGCTATAACCTGACATCCATCAGTGGTCAAACTATTTGAGCCGAGTACTCAAATTTGTTACGATGTGGGAACTGACAACCGGGAAAATGCAACCAACTCACTGAACGCCTGTTCCTAGCAAACAACACAAAATAACATTTTATTAACAAAAGCACAGTTTCCACAGCTAATTGCTAAATAAGCAAGTAACTGAATGTTTGAACGGAAATGATTCTAGGCTGTTTCACCGTGTTTACACTTTTATTTGAAGAATTTAAAAAAATGACTTGATCGAACGCGTCCTTTCTTGGTCTCTAACTCCATTTCCATGTTGGTGCTGACATTAAGAATCACTATCCATAATGTGGTTAACAAAAGGCAGCATATCAGCCCACACACTGATGTATAAGATACCTCATGTGGCAGGAAGGAGTCACCAAAGCCACCGCATCACTTACACCGAAGCAGACAGGCTGAAAAGCAGTAATACTGTGTGAGGATACAGATCAGTACCTCCTCGGGAAATTCCTCGCTGACCAGGGACATGATCAGAGACGTCTTCCCCACCTTGGCTGCGGAGACAGGAACAGTTTGGCTTAACCTGGCAGCACAGCAGCGATGTGTCAACAAGACCCGAACTGCTGTCACCTCTCTTGTTGTCACGATGGGCCCCAATGCCACTACTTATCATCGCGAAGCCACATCCAAGGTTGAAGAAAGGTGCAAACGTGAGATTGTTTCGTTTTCCGGTTGGGGGGGGGGGTGAAATATGTACCATAGTAACATTTCAATCGATATTTTAACGTTGTACTGGGGTCTTTTTTGGGCCAAAGCAATGAATGTACCTAAGTGAACTGCATTTAATGAATATACCTGTGAAGTCTATAAGATGTAATAATAAAAGAATAGAAAGTGTTACATTATAGCACCTCGCTATTGTTATTATTCTCAAGCACACAGTGAGTTTACGTGCCTCACGGATACTTACGTTCTCCCACCAGTAATATCCTCACGTCCTTCCTCATCGCGCGAGCTGGGAATGTGTCAGTTTGCACGAAAAAGTGTTTATTTAAACATGAAGCACGGTGTCAGTGATGCTGTTTATCCGGCCAGTTGGCGCACAAGAGGCCCTGTGAACTTCACTTTCTGTAGGACAAAACGGACAAGCGCGTCCCTCGCTCCTTCGTGGTCCTTTCAGTTTGTCCTTCACAGGTCGAAGGGGCGCAGACTTCCGCTTGTCACGCGTGGAAAGGATTTCAACCACATTGTTTTTTTGTTTCTTTTTTCCCCCCACCCGGTGTTTAATCGCGGAAAACGTTCAGGACATTCGGTGCAGTTCCGCGCACTGCACGCCTCCTCCGGCGCCCTTCGGCAAACTACCCTCTACGGAAACCCCGAGCGGACATTCCGAAGAGGCACTCAGGAAAAACGCGTTCTAAAAAAAGTGGCACCGGATCCCGAGCCTCTCCGTAATGGCGGCCAGCGGTTCCGATATTTGTCCTGCGGCTCATTTTAAAACCAGTCATTGTCTACACACGAGTGATGTCCATTCTGTGTATTAAGCGTATGTAAATGCCGCACATTTAACCAAATATCTTTGCAAAATTGATTTTTTTGTTTTCCCCTGTCTCCCATTACAGTCAATGTGTGGTGATGCCAAAAAGTATTGCAGCAATCGTGTTGGTTCATCTTTTTAAACATATTATTCCATTCCAATGACAGAAATGCTGGCATCTTTCTTTATTTGACACCTTTGTCCGCGGCAACTTACACCGTTAGATTTGCATACTAAGTGGTTTGCAGTGATTTATACAGTTTGGTAGCTGCAACATAGTGGCTAGAGCTTTTGCCTTGGAATTAAAATTGAAATCCTGCTTCGTGCTACTGTCCTGGCCCTGACCTGCTCCAGAAAACATGAGCTACAAAAATAGATATATAATTTTAAGCATCTTCAAATACAAACCCAACACTGTACACACATTTAGAGAAAAGTCCCAGCTAAATGTATAAATAATAGTGTAGGTGATCTTACTGAATCAGTTCGGAGGACTGTGTACCACAGTCAAGGGTACAATAACAGGAGCAGAATTGGAAGCTGGGACTTTCAGATTGCAAGGCAACAACCCTGAAACTCAAAACCATCCGCTGCCCCTCAACATAAAATATAGACATAGATAGATTGCAGGAGGTTCTCCTCTGCTTATTTTACAGGGATAAGGACGCAGTGGGAAGCAACCTGGCGCAAAGTACCATGACAACACCAAACAAGCACTGGATGCTGACTGAAAGTCAACCCCACGTGGGTCCAAAAGAGTCCAGAGATTTCAGGCCCCAACAGCAGTCCATATGTCGTCCTCCTGGAGGAGGTCGGCGCTTCTGACCTCCGAGATGTTCCTCGTCATCTCTTTCGACGCAAGTTAGCTTCAGCTGCAGAAACACAACCTGCAGTTAGGACAGGACGTCCCCTTTTCATTTCCTGCCCTCTTACAATCTGCTTTTGCTTTTAACTGTTTAAGTACGTACTCGATAAAGATAGTACATACAGTCACTTCTAACTTGTGACAGAGGCAAAGAATAATTTTAATGACTAAAGACAATTACTGCACACATGCCTTGGTTGTTGGTTCCTGTTTTGTTGTGAAATAAGAAATATCAGTTACAAAGAGTCAAAGTATTTTAAAACAAGTTATTTCGTAGCCCATAACCCTTGCGGTGATGCAAACATTAGAACATTAGATGTGTTGTCCACGCGTGACCCTTACTGGTGTAGTCCTGCGGCAGCATCGGTTTCGACATGACGTGTCTCAGTGCCTGCAGCCACTCGTGCTGCTCCCGCTCCTGCTCACACATGAAGACAAACTGCCTCTCGGGGGTCTCCACCGTCAGCCCGAACTTCCACTTGTTCCCCCTGGTGCCCTTCGGTTTGCTCTTTGTCACCGAGTATCCCTTGTCCTCCGGGCCAATGAACACCGCGCCCAGCTCGACCGCGTCCTTCAACCGCAAACATGCAACCACCCAAACATCTTTTAACTTCACGGCAGCCCTGAACTTTTGGTATTGCAATAATAAACATTAAAGAATCAAAGAATTATGCAGGGCCAGGATTTGCATAGAAATGAGGGGGTAACAGGAAGAGAAAAGATGAACCGTTGGCTGAATTTACCACCGAGTTTGGATCTTGGTCTCAGTCTGTATCCACTTAAACAAAAACCACAGCATGTGTCTCACCAGTTGGGTTTTGAAGTACAGCAGCTTCCGGTCTTGAGAGTCCAACACAAACCACCTTTTCCTGAAGGCCTCACGTTGCTGTTAAATAGAGGTAGGAATGTTTCAATGCTGGTCTCAAAAGTAGAAAAAAGATCTACCACATTTGACATGCTAGCTCAAAAAAAAAAAAAAAAAAGCCAACACAAACACTCACTCTTGGTGTTATGAACATATGAACAATGGAGTTATGAGTTGTCCAAGATGCTAATATCTTCTGCTGTTATTACTGTATTTGCTTAACCAATCGCTTGTCGTTGGTGTTTCCAAGTGCAGGGCTGCTGGAGTTCAACTTGCGCCCATGCTGTTTACAGCTGGCGTCTCGGTGTTTGTCAGGTCGCGGGTCAAAAAAACGTTCCGTCTTGTGCATATTTATAGGATGAATTGATCAACAATCAACACCGAAGAGGAGTTTGTGAAGGAAAGGTGTTTTCCGTTCGTTTTAACTTCACCTTTATTTCTAGTTCAAATACCATACAAACAATCTAATGAAGTCTTTCAAAATATTTTCAGTTGTTACGACTATAGCCGAGATTTTTTCACAAAATCTAACTGCAAATAAACTGAGGGACGTCTGCATTGGTCGGCTCCCACCGATTGCGCAGGTATCGGTCAGTCGAAGGCGGTCAGATGGCAGCAAACCGTGGACATATTTGCATGTCGAATGTGTCAACAATCAGGGCTTGTGAAGATGACGCGGTTTTTTTATTTTCAGAAAACGTAAATGGGATTTAATGACATTGTAGCTGAAGTTAATATAATTAATACGTGTTGCCCTATAATGGACCGGTTCTTCTCCCAGGGCATAAACTCCCTCACACCCCACACTCCACAGCATCACATCCCTGCGCTGGACCAGAGACTGTTGGTCACAAATGGATTGATGAGAATGTTAAAGTATTTTTCATTTGTTATATCCTCAGCTTTTTAACAATCCAACTGCATACATATTTATAGTTGACATGTAGTAAAAACACAGGGTTTCTTACCATGGGACCAGTCTTCTCCATATAGCCTTCTTTCATGTAATTTCTGGTGATCCAGGGAATCAACTAAATAAGAGAAAAGGGATGAATTCCATGTTCAAGTGTTCACTCATGTTTTCAGGGAAAAACAGAACAGCTATGGTGAAATCTGCAGAAAAGGGGGTGAAAATGCAAGTCGGTGAGATGGCTGGATAGACAAACAGACAAAGTAATTAATGCAACGAGAAAATATGCCACAGTCAGCGTGTCAAAAAGGGCTCTTGAGACTATATTAATTCCTCTTTTTGAGCGGGTTTATTTCTGGCCAACTCATGACCGGTCTCAGCGACTATAAAAGACGACAAGATGGTGCCTAATTTACCTCCCTTGTTGGGAGAAGTGTCTTTACAGCAAATGGTAATAATAAAGCAGTAAAACCAGCAATTTTGTGGCAAACGCTACTCATAACCGCTAATTCAAGGCAGTGATGCCACCATGGATAAGAAGTTCACTGTTCCTCAGCTTTACGCTGGCTGATGTTCTAGTGACGTAGTTAACCGAGGACGTTCAACAACAACTCGGAGCTTTTCGGCCGGGAGACGTCTGCTGCTGTCTACAGAGGTGAGAGATGATGCTGGACAAACTGACCACGCTTCTATCTCAAGATAGACCCTTCTTCAATGCTGAGAGGCTTCCAGCATTTGGTCGAAGATCATTTGGTTGAAACTAAGAACCGGGGTTTTGAATTTTGATGCCCCCCCCCATCCCCAATGAGGCTGAGAAGGATGCAGCTCAGAGGTGGACGACTGAAACTCCCTTGCTGTGTTTTAGAGATTTGTGAGATGTTGCCGGTATCGGGATGCCGTTCCTGTTCCTTTTATCGTCTTGTAAGCCTTAACCGCAGTCCTGAACCCAACTGGGAAAACTTCCGGAAAGCTGGTGGAGAGGTGAGAACGACAGACACATCGTGTGAACTCAGCTATCATTTCCAGAGTGGACTGTACTCACTTCAGTGTCACTGGCTGTGGGAAAGGCTGTCTTCAGGTAGGCCAACCTGGTGGCCCGAATGGCATTGAACCAGTTTACAATTTCCTAGATGGAAGAGGCATTTAACACAAGTCAGACTCCAGTTTTTTTCAAAGTTATTCCTTTTAATAACTGAAAAAAGATCACATACGACAGGACTTTATTGATCCACAGGGAATTTTCTGGACAGCAGCCAAACACATAGGACACATAATGCAAGACACACAACCATAAATAAATGAGCAAACAAACAAACAAACAAACAAACACATGGATCAACAGATAAATAAATAATAAATAGACGGATAGATGAATGTTTTCAAGATTAGTTATGCAATCAGTTCCAGGCACATGTCAGATGTAATAAAGTACATTTTTGGTATATTCACCCTTATTCAGGGCAGCTGGTTGCATAAAGGCTCATATTAAAATACCAGCTTCAAATCGGAGAAGTGAAATGAGCCTGAATTGCTTAGTAAAACCGTCCATTGTTTACGTGGATGAGAGAGTGAAATTCTGTGCTTCCTTTTGACACCTCCATCCTAAAAACAGTGTGACCAATGCCAATCGGATCGGAGTAGCTTTTTGCTCACCTGACCACTCTCGTGATAGACAAACAGGTTGCAGGTGCGTCCATCTTCCGAGAAGGTGATCTGGAGTCCGTGAGGGTGTCTGATCTTCTCAGGCTGAAAGGTGGCATTTAGTGTCTTTATGGAAATGACTGCTTTGGGCCCTTTGGTCTGCAGAGAGAAAATGCAGAGATGCGCAAAAGTCCAGCAGCGGTGAAGCACAGCCACAGCTTTCACTCTTGTATCTGAACAGAGATGCTCACTTCTTCCTTGGTGAAGTACTTCAGTGTGAAATCCACATCGGAAAGAACAAACTTCCTTTTCAGAAACTGTCCGTTGTCCTTCCCCTTCTTCCAAAGCACCCCCCCATAAGCACCTAGAGATCCAGAGAGACACCCGGTTATGTCTTTATCTACAGTGATTTTTCTGTAACGATATCATTCGTGCCGTGTTGGCTAAAGAAACGCAAAGAAAAACTTTGAAATGTTCCGTGAAACAAAAGAACCAGAAGAAATCAACAGCTTTTTGGCACAGAATGGCACATGCTGCAGTTGCAGCTCCAACAAGGGTGTTTGAAGATTCGAAACGTGACTCAAGGAGAGGCTGATCTATCCTCCTACCTGAAGAATAGGCCTTCTGGAGATGCATGTTGTCCTCAGTGAACTCCAGCCTCTCATACTTGGCTCTTATCCACTGTTCCCTCAGAACTCTGGAACAAAAGATTCTTTCTTAAGGTCTGAATTTCATCCTCCCTCTTTGCTGCCGGGAAAATAGGAGGAATAACATCCTGCAAGGTCTTCGGTGTCCTACAGCAAATCTTTGAGACTTCATAACAACTTGGCCTTGACCACATCCTCTTCATCCTACCAAATGTAAAGTTACCGTTCCCCCCCCCAATTTGCTTCTTTTTAATTCTCAACTGTATTCTCATTATATTCTATTTTGAATTTTTTTTTGTCTGGGAGAGAAAGAGCGTTTCCACATCCAACCACGAGGCACCGGCAAAACCCCCGGGATTCATCAGTCGGCAGTTAATAAAATGTAGAGGATTATCGCAACGTTTATAAGATATGAATTTAAGACTCACCATCTAACAGGAGTTTGTGGAGACGAGTTTTTATTTTAATTTATTTTAAATCAAGTTTATTTGTTGTCCAGCACAAAGGTTAAAAATGGTTTTGTTAATAAAACCTTTCAAGTATTTTTTGCTTTTAATAGCCGCACCCAAACTATACCCAAGGTTTGTGCAGAAACTTCTAAATAAATTGCGGGATTTCTGTATTATTGAGCTTTTTGTGGATTGTAAACAAAGTTGTAAGCGGCTGACATGCTGATGCATGAGTGCAGTTTTTGTTTTGTTAATAAATAATAATGGTGTTACTCTGGGACTGACCGTCCAGGATGCACCGAGTCCCCCTGCTCTTGCCTTAGGCTCCAGAGGGCGGTGATTCTGCACCAGACACAGTTATCGTAATAGCCTGGTAACGGATGGAATAAAAATCGATTAAAAACGTGACGTTTGTGTGTATATCTTCATTAGTCACGTTACCTGAGGATTTTCCAGATACCAACTCAATAAATGAACAAGAGGAGGGGAATTGGTAAAACAGCAACTTCAGAGTTATGAATGAATTTCCGATCAGAACCGCGTTCGCACATTTGGCTGCCGGTCCGTAGATCCAGGGGGGTCAACGAACGTCCTGTGTCTGTCAGTGCAGCTGGTTACAGTTTTCTCTTCTGCTCACACCTGCTCTCCACTTTCTTCCCCTCCGTTTGCAGGGCCACTAGTCATCGATCTTCTCCTTCCCCGAATGATCCAGTCAGGGGAGATCCACACATGTGGGGTTACCGAACCCCCCCCTTTACACACACAATTCATTTAACAGATACACTTGAGTCTCACATCCCTCAGATTTTTCCAGCACCTGGAGTAAAGCGATGCAGAAAGTCACAGGGCTGTTGAGGAACCAGCTTCCTGACCGCAAAACAATCCTAAATCGAAATTAATTTTATTGTGAACATCTGGTGGGGAAAAAAAACTGTAAATGAGCTGATAGTTCAGTTTTTACAACATTCGGTTTCATTCCCATTAATTCAGGTCTTTTTTTTTTTTAAATTTATGAAAATAAGAAAAGAAAAAGAACAATACTTTAATTTTGCAGCTTTAAACGGAACCAAAGATTGCAAAAGAAGTAAGTTCAGTTTTTACAGCATTCGGTTTCATTCCCATTAATTCAGGTCTTTTTTTTTTTTTTTTTTTAAATTTATGAAAATAAGAAAAGAAAAAGAACAATACTTTAATTTTGCGGCTTTAAACGGAACCAAAGATTGCAAAAGAAGTAAGTTCAGTTTTTACAGTATTCGGTTTCATTCCCATTAATTCAGGTCTTTTTTTTTTTTTTTAAATTTATGAAAATAAGAAAAGAAAAAGAACAATACTTTAATTTTGCGGCTTTAAACGGAACCAAAGATTGCAAAAGAAGTAACTTCAGGAGTGAGGGTGACCCCTAAACCTATCCTAACCCCAAGCTTATCCCTAGCCTAAGTCTAAGCCTATCTCCAACCCAACCCAAAGCGGACCCCCAGGACCCTGGCGGGGATACGTACGCGCTGTCCTGTTGGTGGGGACGGTAGTAGAAGGTGGGGACGGCCTTCTCGTAGAAAGCTTTAGCGGTTGTGTTCCCATTGGCCTTCATGAACTGTGGACACAAGGGGGGGGGGGTTACAGGCTGGCAAATGGTTTAACCGCCCAGCTGTGCTCCCCCCCCACGAAAGAGTCATGGTCAGCACACGGTCACACGCTGCTCTGACCCCTCATGGAGGGAAGCCATCCACTAGTGGGGTGGGATGGGGGTGATGAAAGAAAGAAAAGGCGCTTTATTACAACACATACAGACCCACCTCAACCAGCTCGTCGTCCCAGAAGTCCAGGCGTATGGACTTGACGCGGCTGGCAGCCGGCAGGCTGCGGTGCGTTCCAGAACATTCCAAACACACAAAGACGCCCAGGCTGCAGGAGGCCCAGTCTGGCTCTGTGGACGTGGGGGACCTGCTCAGCTGCACGCAGCCCTTAATATTCTCATGAATCCAGGATAACCGGATCCAACTTGATCCAAAACCAATTTATCTTTAGGTGAATCACAACTAACCGTCGCGGATCGGCAACAGGTGCGACTGGTTTTCAAGCTTCTGCAGAAAGTTACCTCAAAATATCATTTTGCACCGAGAATAAATATTAATAAGCAACAGTCGTGTTGTCCGTTTGGTAGTTTACGCCAAGTACCGATCGGGATTCAGGTGCTGAGGTTCGGGATCCGCTCACCTGGAGCTCCGCAGTCGGCGCATCGATCGTCACCCGCCCGTTTGGCCAAATCCAACAGAATCTTCTTGTTTCGCTCCCGATTTGACATTTTCCCCCCAAAAGCGTTTTAATTCCAGAAAGCGGGGACACTCGGCGACAGTCCTTCTGTTCTGGTCATCACAGCTCGGCAAAGCGCTGCCTCACAATCGACAGGGGTCGCGATCTGTCTGTTTGACGCGGACGGTCCCCAAGACGCCGAGAGGCGCGTGTGTGTGTGCGCGCGCGCGCGCGCGTGTGTATTTTCCCGCGCATCTCCGCCCAGGCGAAATAACGACAGAGCAAAACTGTTTCTCCGCGGAAGAAGAAATTGAACAAATAAAGAGAAGTTAAAACAGGCAAACAAAATGTGAAGCGATTCTATTTTAATTCTGGGGAAGTGTGACTCCTTAAAATCGCAGTCATTTGTACAATTGTATGCATGTTAATATAGAATATATGAGGAGAGGGAGTCAGAGCCACTTTAGGTGAACGTATTAAAGACCAACTTCGATTTAAGCCGTGAAATATTTCACATCGTGACCGTGAGGGCTACAGTAAATACACATTTATTTGTCGATTGACGTTTTAAGAAATTTGTGAGGCCTTATGAATGGTTACAAAGAACAGGTTTAACCAGCAGTTTAAAATGAAGCCCCCCGCGCTATTGTTGTTCTTCACTCAGGTTTGGTGTGAACCAGGGCTGGGGGTTAATGGAAATAGGCCTGAATATAACAACCGCTTCCTGTTTATTTGTGCCACTGTCTATTTTAAGTTGTGATTATAAAAAGAAGCTGCGAAAGAGCAGCCCCACCATGTATGACATATGAACACCTTCGGCGGAGCGTTTGGAGGACGTGCAGAGAACGGATGAATCCCCGACGTACTTGCGACGCGGGTCTGAAGGTGGCTTGTGAAGTGTGACCTTCCATCTTCAGGCCACCAGATCTTCACAGCTGCGATTCACCTGCTGCTTCAGCTTCAGACGTCCAACTTGCCGAACACGGTTTTTCCCCGATTCTTTCATTGGACTCAATCGCATTTTCTTCACTTGCCAGTTTTGGTTTTAAAGGGAGGTAAAGCAGCGCAGCACTGGTTTAATTCACCTCCCTTCCACAGTGTTTACACCTGGTGTCCGTGGTTTGTGCGCCAATGTGCATAAGTTGAGGACTCGGTAGACCTAAAATCGAGTGACATTTGGAAAATGTCACTGCTGGACAGTGACCTCCACTCGGAATGACGAGGAAGAGCTTCTACTTTTGTTTTGTACACGAGCGCCACAGTCCGACGGACGCGGTTCGTGGTCGTTTCACACGGGAACATTTCGACTGCCTTTCGGCGTTGCAGCCACGAGGTGTCGCTCCAGTCCGGGAAAACTGCGGTTCGAGCGCAAACTGTCTATTATTTTAATAAATAGAGTGGAAATAAGTACCAAGCGTGACGTTTTTAACCATATTTTCGACGTACTGACTTTTTTGTGCCGGTGGTTCAAGTTGCTCTTCTCCATCACTTCCTAACGTTGATTCCTTTCATCAGTGACACAAAGCAAGGAGGGAATCAAATGAAAATCAACAAATAACATTGGTAAAAAAAAATTTATTTTAAATAGAAAACAAACATTTTCTATAAGCCATTTATCACAAAGTTCACAACTTTAATAAGCTGGTTTTACAATGTCGATTTTTGTTGCCCCTCGCGAACTGAGATTGTGGGTCCTGTGGGTCGTGTGCAAACGGCGCCAGTTTTCCGAGCGGAAATCCAGTCCATGGTTTTCTGACACGTGTTGCACGTTAAAGCCGGTGGAGGGGATACAGAATAAAGAACTCCTACAGTGAGCTGCCCGCTGGGACTGGACCTGGCATGTACATCAAAGTTATTCACCATTTCTTATGGGGAAAAGGAGAAAAAAAAATGAAGGATATCAAAAAAAAATCTCCCCCTTTGGTCTGTAAACTAAATCTAAACTTTTCATTTTTTTTTTTAAGTTGGTTTTGTTTTTATACATATTTCATACACACATGATCTTGGTGGGTGTAAAGCCCACACTTTTGCCTTTAAAACTATCAATTCATATATCCATGATGAGTAGAAATTTCACATTATACATAAGATATATACAAATTCTCCTAGACAGTTCAGAGGTGTGTTCCAAGACTTCCAAAAAGGGTTGGGGGGGGGGGGTCTTCCAGCCATGGTATTTTAGACACAGGAATGAGAGGAGATGCCGACACGAAGGAAGATCAGCAGTTTGAACCTTAGGTGGAGAAAACAATGAGGATGCAATGAATGGCATTACAGTTGCGCAGCAAAACGCAACTTGACCGACACTTTGTTGGCCACGCCACAGACTTTGCCGTAGTAGTAAAGAGAAAAAAAAAAGAAAAAAAAAATCCGTGTTTCCATTGGAAAAATCTGTAAACATTTGCATGAATAATGTTCCTGCGTGCAGCCGGACACTGCTGGAGGTTCTGTTTCCTGTTTAGTGTCTACAGTTTTATACCCTGTATATTGCAGTGGACAGACCACCATCCTTGCATATAGTTCAGTAACAGGTCCAGTGCTGCACTGCATGTGTCTCCACTTGGTGGCGCTCTTGCAGAGACTGGGCACGGCTGAGTGTTACTCCCCCGGCGCCACAGTGAAGAGCTGCTTAAGTACGGCACCAAACACGACGACGACAAAAAAAAAAAAAAAAAAGTTTGTATTTCTCAAAAAAACCGGTTCAAGTTTTCAGAATACAGACTAGCCATCAAAAAAAAGCCAGCAAGCCAGAATCAAATGTCCAGATTTGTCTCTATTCAAAATATATTAAAAATTAAGTCTTTCCAAACAGGCACCTAGAAACAGAACTGTGAAGTGCTCAGATTCATTTTGTTCACAGGACCATCAGGGGTGCCACACAGGGCAGACAGGGAGGGGTGAGGAGTAAGTAAATACTTAATTTGGAAGATCTCTCTTCAAGTTCATTATTCAGTCATGGTCCCTGTCACTATAGCAACGTGCTGGTTAGGAAATGAAGACCTGCGGTGTTTTGTTGTATCGAAATAACCGTCCTGGTTACCGGTTGCGCTCACGGTGGCTCGCGCATCACCGCAACGGACCGATCGTCGGGACTCACCGAGCCGTGCTGCCCGACCCCCGACGCTGCGCTTTCCGCGGCCGGTGCCCGTTTGGAATGTAGCCACCTTCGTCTCGAAGGCTTCCGCCGACTCCCTCAGCCAATCCCTGTCCCGCCTCGGCACACCCACCTGTTATGCCACACCCCTCGGAAGCCCAAAACTGTCAGTGCGGAGGGACAAGCCCCTCAAAGTTTCTGCCGCTTGGCCTGTTTAGGGACGTCTGTCGTGACGGCGACGGGGTCCTCGCCGCGGCATCCTCTGTCCGCCAGGAGGGGCGAGTGGGTGCCGTTCTGTGCGGGTTCGTGTAGCTGTTCCTCCTCGGCGGGCCCCGACACTTCCTGTTCCTCGCCGCACTGCTGCATCCCGCGCAGCCGTGCCATGGCCTTGTCTATGGTCACCACGCTGATCAGGTTGAAGTCGTGCATGCTGACCAGATGCAGGAGGAAGTTGCCGCACAGGTTCTTCTCGATGATGTTTGCGCCACACTTCTCCACAAACAGCATGCAGGCCTGATTCATCTGATTGTCAGCAATGAACCTGGGGAACAGCCAAATCAAAATATTTATCTGGAGAGTTGGGGGGAGGGGGGGGCACACAAAACGTGTCCAATGGAGACAAAAATGAAGGAGAAGTTTTTTTAAAAAATGTACCAATCATGATGTCGTACATCAACTACCCTGATGTTTGTGATACAGACAGACCACAGGATGGGCACTAAGGAGGACACATACCCATGCTTCATCACATGCAGGTTCCAGAGCTTCATCACCTCCTTCTCACCCTCATTCACATCCGTAAACTCGTCTATTTGCTGGAGGGGGACAGTAGATCAGAACAAGTTGTGCCGTGAACTCCGGAACACATGAACACCACACGCTGGTCACAATTAACCTCCCCAGCGCTGATAAAGTACCTGTCACACTGTCTGCTGTACATGTACTCTGGACTGTTATCAGAACTGTATCAGCTAAGCACCAAAGAACGGATATGCCCATCATTTAGCGGCTTAGAAGCCACTATATTCCAATATGATTTAAATGGTTTTTTTTTGTTTGCTGAAAAACTGCACACTTATAGACTGCAAAACTTCAGGGTGTTTAGAACCTATGTAAGCAAAACCCTGAAGGTGGATTGGGTGCCTTTTTTTTTTTTTTTTTTTTTTACCGTAATAGTCTTCTCCCGCAGCCACTCGGGGTCCCGCTCGTCCTCGCTGTCCACGTCCATCTCCTGGGGCCGCAGTGGCAGGCAGCTGTCGCTATGGAAGTACAGCCGGTTGTGGCCGCTCACGTAGGTGCGCTGCTGCTCCAGCTCCCCGTCTTCTGACTCCAGGAATTCTGAAAGGCTTGGCTTTGTGCGCTTTGGCCTGCAGGGAGGAGGGGCGCTTTTATTCACGTTTATAAGTCAGCTGTACTGCTCCTGCAGCTCCAGCTACTTCAGACTCATCTCCTTCATTAATGCTTTGCAACTAACATGGGCCAGATAGGACATACACCTTTTCACTCCAGAACGAAAGGCTTTCGCCTACATCCAACAACAACAACAACAACAACAACAACAACACAGCAGAAGCGTCAAGTCGAAACATGACTGTGGCTCTTACCGACAGACCAGGATGTGTGTGACCGGAGTCCTCTTAACGGGGCCGTTGCGGCTGAAGGCAAAGCCGGGCTGGCTGTGGATGTCCTGAGGGTTCCCCACATACGAGCCATCGTAGCACTCGTTGATGGATACATCTATCCGGGCTCCTTTGGGGTGAGGCTGGTAGGGACAAGGACACCAGTGTCATGACTTCATACATGATTAACAAAACACAGAACAAAACTGAGAGCCCTGACCATCCCAATATAAACAAAATGATGCAAAATGTGATAATGTAATAGTAAGTACAAAGGGCTGAATCCTGCAGGCCATTTACAGGAGGATTTTACGCTCCACACAAGGGTGTAGCCACCATTCCTAGCAAACGATGCCTCACCACGTAGTTGAATATGAAGCGGCTGTGAGAGAGCTTCAGGTGCTTGAGCAGGCTGTAGAGCTTGCGACAGTTCAGGGTGCACCAGGGGCAGTGCAGGTCATCACGGGCCTCAGTCTGCTGTCGTGTGTTGTTGTTGTACAGGAACTGCAGTGGAACGTTTTACGGTTACAGATGGGAAAAGTCTTTTGGATGCAATCACAGCCCTGGTGTCACAATAGTTAACAAGTTGTGTAAACAGGTGAAGCTCAACAATTTAACTAACAGAACAGTGTTAAACAGTTTTAAACATTTAAAAACAATGACAAAGATTGTTTCAACAAACAAGCCATTAGCAGGTCAACAAGATGCAGTCTTCTAATTAAAAAAAAGTTACCTGATAAAAAATACGTAGCTTCTGCCGAGGTTCGGCAACAACCTGCTCCTTCTTCGTCTGGATGTCTGTACTAATTGAGTCCTTAACAGCTTCAAAAAAAAAAATAAAAAAATAAAAAATAAAATAAAACAAAACAAAAAATCTTTAAAGCCAAAACATTTTTTTTTGTAAAAAGCCCTTCATTTCTGACATAACCCAGCTAAATTTACACGACTTGACAGGATAAACTGGGATTAAAGTGTCAATCAGGCCACCTGATGTGCCATGCCATGCACCTGCCTGTTTGCTCTCACCTACTGCCACAGTTGGCCTGACAGTACTGGGCCGGCTCTCGGGAGGTGCTGAGTCCGAGTTGCGTGTGGCCAGTGGTTTGGCCACGGGGGCAGTGGAGCGCTCGTCAGCCTCATCTGTCCAGCGGAGTGTGAATTGCAGCGTGGGACCCTGAGAGAACGTGTCGAATGGGGGCAGCCACTGTAGCAGAAGATGGTGAGGTAAATCAGGCTCACACTTTCACTCCACCATTTCTGCATTCAACTGTTTCACTAAAACCCACAAAAAAATCATTTTATAACTAGGCTGCCAGTTTCAACCTTAACTGTGACAATGTCTGAGAAGGTCCAGCACATACCTTGCCGTCCTGAATGGTTTCCCACGTGGCCCTCTTCTTGCTGACAGGACAGTCTTCCATCTCCTGCATGGACACCTCATACTCCCCATCCAGCAACTGTAAGCGCCTACAAACAGGAGTTTGTTTTTAGCTAATGAAAAAATAGACAACTGCACGATTGAAGTGTGGACTTCTCAACAGAAACATCCAAATAACAACAATCCTTTACATACTAGAAGTTCAGTCGTCAGGCTGAATTGATGAAACGGTGCCCTGGAGTGGTTACCTGTTTTTGTCGAAGACTGTCATCTGGGCCACATAAGTGGTCTCGCCATCTACTCTGTGGGAAGCATTCCTCTTCTTTCTGCTTGGAAGTTCTTCCATGACATCTAGGAACATCAAAACAAAAAGGTTTTCCATCCATCTCCACTGGCTATTCCGTTCGATTAAAAAGTGAATTACAAATGCTTGCAGCAGATGACATGCAAAGAATAACGCTGACATTTGTGAATTTGGAAGGTCAGGTAAGGGTAGGAGTTTACATTTTTTGTGTTGGGCCAAAGCGTACTCACCTATGTTCTCAACCTCCCCATTTGCCAGGCCGTTAAGATCCCCTCTTCCCGGCCGTGACACTCGGAAGAGCAGCGAGTAGGACTTGACCATGTGGCTATTGCTGGGCTCAAACTCACTACTGGAGACAACCAGCGAGGGGAAGTTGCCTGGCTTACTTTGGTTGGAGTCTGGGTTCAAAGGCACCTGCTTCTTCCCTGTAGGCACTTGCTTGACTGGACAGCTTACATCCTAGGAATGTAAACCACAAATAAATACACGCCACAGATTTCCTCAAAGGTCAGTGACACCACCCTTGCATTAGCAGTCAACGTGGTTACGCTTGCATGATAAAACATAGCTCAATAGAAAAGACATATAGGGCAATCATACTTAAATCACCGAGCAGGTATATTTAGCTTTACTTGGCTCACCTTTCTTTTTTTGTGGCAAACCTTCACCAGGAGCACCTCTAAAGACACTGAGTTTTGTTCATTCTCTGAGTTTTGTGATGGCTTTTCTGGGAACAGAGCAGGAAAAGTATTAAAATATAGCAGCAGCCAATGCACAATTTTAGCACATTCTTCAGATATTTCCTAGCCAATATAGAATCCTGTAGGTGTGCATGTGGCTCCTCCAGGCCACTTGTAAAGTAACATACCAATTTTATGGAAGAATCCAGTGAAAGTAAGTTGAAGATGTGAAGCAACACTGTAGGGATAGAAACATTTGATTAGTACAAGTCTAATGTTACCAAATGCCCAAAAAAGCTTATGAGTCAACGGACATCCAATAATCTGTTTCAACCTGTGAGACTCCAACTCTCCTCTCATTTTTTCCACTTTGAACAGCATATCATCCACTTTGAAAGACTTTCTAAAGCAAAGGAAAAGCTCTGGGTTAATGGCACAGTGGAACAATTCCAAAGACACTCTTTGAAAAAGGTAGCAATAACAATTTTTTTTTTTTTTAGAAGAGATGAATCATGAATTCAGGCTGATAAAACTATTCAGCATTAAAATGAAGATGAGAAGTATTCAGTGCACACACAGATCTAACTGTTACCAATACAGCACTGACAACCTCTGAAAGTTCCTTTCCTGTTCAGGTAATTTCTGTACCTTTATGTCAAGCTTTCAATATACAACTTAGTTTACTAAGACTAAGAATTAAGAAAAGCTTTTTTTCAGCTCATATCAATACACTGTCATAAAACTAAGCATACAGCATAAAAAACAGCAAAAAAAATGTTAATCTACCTTTTGGCATTTGTTCTTGAGTTTCGATGTGACATGTATGTAAGCGTTCTGTGCAAGAAAATTGGCTGCAATTCAAAAACATTTTGTTAACTCAAAATAAGAGGAATAAATAATTTTTAAAAACAACACAAATTAAGCCATGGTAAACTTAGAGCAATTCTTGTGATGCAAAACTACTTACTGCAATAAGATTCCTGGTGCGAAGAAATCTGTAGATTTGGGTTGGTTCTGTAAAGACAAAATTCAGAAATCTATAAGTCTTGTCATTACGACATATTAACAGAACAACGTTAAATTACTTTTCAGAACTTTCTGATCAAAGATGATTCGACAGCTAAAAACCAATACTGACTGAACAATATTCTAGAATGACTGATTTTTCAGTTCAGAACTTTGTGTCCTAACTAACATTTGTTTGTAAATACTTCTGCCACATACGTTGGCTACATTTCAACTAAACAGATACCCCAGCAGTTCAGTCTGGCGAGGTAAATGTTCAACGTGCTACAGTGTCAGTCTCTCGTAAATTTAGAGCAAAAATAAAGCTTTTACGATGACTGCAGAACAAGGGCCCTCAGCATTTATGGACTGTGCACAACGAAGGAAAAGGTTATCATGATGTAACGTGTCAGAGTTCCTTCAACCGTTGTCTTGTGATCCGCTGCAATAAAGGTCGGCTAAAATTGTGACAAAAACTATCATACGAAACAGAAAACGGAAAAGATCAAAAGAACTGTTAAACTACACCATCAGTAAAAGAAAGAGGGTTTATCACGCAGGATGAATCCAACTGTGTAACGAAACATTTGTTACAGTAACGTTGCGGCCTGGATTGATTTTGACATCTTTTATTTTACATCAGCTAGCAGAGCTGACAGCACGAGGTGCGGGCGAGCAGGAAGTGACGACAGAAATCCCACCGTTACTTTAACACGCCGAGAAAAAGAATAAACTCGTCAAAACACGGCGCTGATGTTCAAGGTTGTAGAAAAAGCCACCACATCCAGTCCCACGTCCTCAACATGTGTCTTTCACACTCTCAAAAGTTTGCTAAACTGGGAGAAAACCAGCTCCACTTCAAAGTCCGTCTCGCCAACTCGCAGACGTTAAAATTGCATTTTAGCCCCTCTCACGGTGCAATAAAGTTGACAAACAAGCGCGTAGTTTAATTATGAGTCAATACTTTAACATTTGGAGGGTTTTACTTGAATAAAAAGCTCAACTTACTTTCGAAGGCCTGCAAGAAGAGCTCGTGGTCGGCTTGAATTAGTTCCATCTTGGGCTTCTTGGCCGCGGCCATGGAGACGCCGGTGGACGGGTACACCCCGCCATTCGCTTTTCCGCCGGCACCGCAGCCCGAGCCGGGGCCAGACCCAGAACCGCCGCCCGAACCGTGCTTCTGGGGAGCCATGCGTCAAACCACGACAATTCCACTATATATATGTATTTCCGTCTCTAAAATAAAAACAAGTGCGTCCTTCCTTAAAACAAAGGACACGGAGTCTTGACTAGTGTCTATTTCTTTCCCCAAAAAACCATGAACTAGCCTGTTCGGCAGCTAGCCTGGCAGCTAGCAATGTACACCCGACTCCGTGAGGAACAATATAAAATCTACCCGGCTGTCTAGAAACTAGACGGGCCCGGGATATGGTTAGCTAGCACGCTATTTTGTACAGCAGCAAAATGTACGAAACACAGGCAAAGAAACTCGTCTGCCTCGAAGCGAGAAACTAACTAGATGCCTAAGCCCCCTGGTTAGCTAGCTAGATAGCTATATTAGTAGCTACAACATCGGAAGAAGCCATGAAAGAATTAGTACAGGCGGTTTTAAATAGTGAGATTCAAATACAGTCGCGGGGTTTCTTCAAAATATTTCTGTAACTCTAACTTAAATCCCTGTTACTTTTTTCTTGACATTTAAAAGTAATACATAACACATGGATATTTTACAGGATTAAAATAAATATACTGAAATCATTGTTTCCCCCGAAAACAGAGACAAAACTCCCGTTTAACTCTCCTCGCGAAAAAGTTACAATCGAAAGTGTTGTGTGCGCAATGCCCGCCCATCTACCACACAAGCTCGAATAGAAATGAGCCGTTTCAAGCTCCGAGACACGTTATTGGTCCACCTCACTTTCAATCCAAGTTAAGACGTAAACGATAAGTTCGGTAGAGATCGAAATTTGCCGCTCGCGCTCCTTTCCTCTTTGAAAGTATTTTGCGGGAAATCTTGACGTAGGGAAAACCAGGTGCATTGTGGGAAATGAAGTACCAACCCACCAAAATCACGAGTGAACTTTCAGTGGGCAGTTGCTGGGGGGGAGGGGGGTGTATCCACAGTTCAGCGTCTACCTAGATGAACTAAGCTGATGTTGCTCACACCTGCATGATTTTATCTGAGACTAATATAACTTAAATTATGCAACTAACTAACCATCCACAACAGTTTCATGTCAGCAAAAGCATATTTTGAGGTTAAAATATGAAAAGAAAAGAAAGAATAAAATACTCACATTGATTGTTCCATTTTATGCTTCCATCTATAAAATCACTACAACTAACCAGTGTAAACATTGGTACAAATACAAAGGTATTTTCCCAGTAGATCCGGATGGTAATACTGGACAAAGTTAAACTCAGTCAGCTTTATTTTTTATAGTATTGTTTTAGATATTTTTTTCTATGGAAGGGCATTTAGAATAAATATATTGTAGATTTCTACATCTGAAAAAAGCCTTGCAGTTGATAAACTAAAAGAAAGCTAGAATTAAGGAAAAATATTTTACATTAAATACATTACCAGTTTATTTTATGAATAGAAACTTTATAAGACACTAAAGATACACAGAAATTGAGGTACAACTCAACAAAATTGTTATGATGAATGAATGTTATAATTCAATAAAACATAAAGGTGCTATGAAGCTTTGCACTGGGTTTGACTGAAAGGGTGTCGGTATTTAACAACAGTTAAACAGGCAACAGTTTCTAAGGGTTTAAAGGTTTCTGCACACAACCATTTCTTAAAGCCCATCTGCTTTACATAAAAACAGCAACAGAAAAACAAATAATGCGAGATATCAGTTTAGGAACAATGCTAGATAATATATCAAATTATACAACATTGATCATTGTTCTTTTCATTTTTGTGCTAATATCCATTTATAATTTTTGCCATGTTACTACAAAATGTACATAGCGATACAATCACGCATAGGAGAAAACTGAGAAAGCTGCAGTAACACAAAATGAATGTTTTAAAAGAACTGCAGAAATAATGCCTAAAATCCCAGCAGGATTTATGACGTTAAAGATGTGGAATGTGAAAACTGTCAGAAATCCCTTTATGTGGAATATTTTGGCAAAAAATAAAATGCCCCAAGGAAAAAAGGTAGGACAAGACAAACAAATGCCTTCAAGGGTTGTGAATCTGTTTCGAAAACAGAAACTACATAGTGGAAAAGGTTGGTAAAAGTGGCACTCAATGGGCTTGTCAACTGAACTGCTTTCCTGCCCTTGTCAGGGTCTTGGCAACCATTTTTTGGGGGGCAAACCAATTTCTTCATAAAGTGTACTTACCATTTACTGAATTCCCCTGCAGGGTTACTTACATTTCTATCCTATCCTGCCATCAGACATCTAAAACATAATCACCCAGTTTTATATTTATTTAGTTTGTACTCTTGTTCTGTTGTCACTTAATGGCTCATTACGTTTACATTTTGCTATTTACCTGGGGCTTTTCCTCAAAGCAAATTTTAGGAAAAAAATCAGACATATGGCAGTACACTTCCAGCTAGACACTTAAAGTCTAGATCACATATTAAAAACTGCTGGATAAAGCAAATCACAGAAATGGCTAACATTATAACATTTCAGTGATGTTAACAGAAATTTTTAATAATGGGAAATGCTTAATTACCACAGAATATTCACTAGTACCTACATTCCTTCATGTGTAATGGGTGGCGGCATCTCTAGTTCTTGGATCATGAAGTTTGGATCCAGACGGTCACAGATGGAGACACATGTTGTACATGCTGTTTGTGGGCCTGTAATGGAAGGTGCCTGTATTCCACTTGGCAAAAAAAGAGAGATGCGAGGAGCCTTTTTGCCTAGGCAGGCTCTCCTTTACTACTTCACCACAGCACCTGTATGGCTTTAAAAACTACCCCAGAGAGCCTATGGGTATTGGAAAAGCCGATATATTTGGTGACGGGACGGGATGCTGAAACACAGGACAGCTTGTTAACTGGCAAAACTAATGTGTGACACTGTATCACTGCAAATAAACACCACCCGCTTGCCGTTCGCTATAATTTCAAAACACATTCATTATCAGCTCATTACAGTTATGAAAACAGTCGTCCTACTTATTACAACTAAGGAAAAACATTTCATGCACTTGGACTAAGTATGAACATTTTCAGCAGAGTGAATGCAGTCATTTCATGGAGGAAACCCATCCCATCTGTTTTCAAGATCCACTTATCCTGAGGAGGGTCCTGGCAGTCCGGAGCCCATCGCAGAAGACGGCGCTAAGGAACAAAACCACCCCCGAAGGGACGCCAGTCCAGCGCACGGTGGCCACACGTCCAGTCACACTCACATGCACACAATGGGCTATTTAGAGTAACCAATTACACAGAATCACGTCTTTGGACTGTGGGAGGAAACCAGAGCACCTGCAGGAAACCCATGCGGGTTTGTAATTGAATTTATTGTTGTGACACAAATTTGAAGCCCTTTATCTGGTAAAATAACTTGACGAATAATTAAGTCAGCTATATGCTTTTTTAAATCGACTTTTGGTCATTTCGACAAATATTAATATAGTTAATTAGAAATCTGCAAAGCTATATCCGTGAACCTCGGGCTGCTGCTTGACATTTAGCGATTTTGTCCTTTTCCCGTGTTTCATTTTATTCTTTTTTCCCCAAACTTCGTTTTGCGAGGGCGCCGCTCGGCCACTCGCGCAATACGGAACCGGAACCGCTAACGAAAGGCGGCCTCAAGGGCGCGCGCGCACGCCGGCACGAGGAACAGCCTTTGGCCTCAATAGACCAGAGCGCCACGCGACGAAGGAAGTGGTGTCATACAGGCACGCGCTGTATGAAAAAGTATTTCAGAAAAAGACTAAATAATACGCAAGTAAATCCAGCCGTAACGCTTGGTTAGTCTATGCATAACGAGCTTTCTGAAACTGCTGCCGTCCTCTTTATTTCACAAATATTAAGCGGTTTCACAGTTAGTATTTACTATCAGTTATAATCATACTCACACGTGATGTGTAAAGTGCAAATCATGCTTACTATGATATATAGGGTGTGATGTCATACGAAACAATAATCTGTTTGCGGCTGTCCTATAGCTATGAATTTTTAAAATCAACTTGACATTAAACTGTCGAATATAAATACCAGTCATGTCACAGATTCCAGTAGCTCTGCCACCCAGTATGGAGCCTATTAGGCGCGGTGGCCAAGTGGTAAGGCGTCGGTCTCGTAAACCGAAGATCGCGGGTTCGAACCCCGTCCGTGCCTTTTACCTGAGCCCCTCGAACGCAGCAATGTCCCCACTTCGCATTGTAAGGTACATTTGTTATGACTTTCTACCCAACATTTTATGTAAAGCATATGATGAAACCACCCATATTGGCACCAGCTTGCTATCAATTATATTTTTTGCATTAGAAATCGTTAGACGCTGTGAAAGTCCATATATGAAGCACATCATGAAGTTGCTTTCCTGGCTCTTTGAAAATTACATTTTAATTTCATCTATTCCGATTAAGTACCTTTCTCATATTTAAGGCTCCGTGTTACTGCTACTAACTGCTAGCAACTAGTAACTTGCACCCAGTTTTTCTCTCTTTTGTAATCCTTAACTAAATTTATATATATTCTTTATTACAAAACTGCAAAACTTGGTTTGGGGCGTCTCCTTTTGGCGAATTCCATCATTTAACCCACCTACGTTTAAAGTAAAGCCGTAACCGGTAGCAGCAGCTCGAGGCAAAGTTGCCCTGATTTCGGTCTGTGAAACACAGCGGCGATAAGAAGGCAAAATTCTACAACAAAAGTCTTTTAAAACTGAACGACCGCGCACAGCCATCCATTAATATTCCCGTTCCGTTACCCAGTTTAACAACGACTTTGCCACAGGTAAGTTACATCGCTAGAATATTCGAAACCTGCCTAACGCGTTCTGCTCTGCATCGGGAAGAAACTGCCTTCATAGTGGCCAACACCAGAACCGGCGCTTTCGTTCGCGAAAAAGACGAACCCCCGCAAAAACGGACGAGGATGCAGCGCCGCGGCTCCTCCATCTGGTGGCATTACTATACTAGTTATTAATCACTTATCGAGAGGAGCGGCGTGGCCGGAGCGATCGGTTCGCCACCTGGAACTGGTTTTAGGGAGGGTTGCCGTGGGCGTGGACCGCAGCCAGTCCCGTGGCGGGCCAGTGAAGGCAGAGCCGCAGTCGCGGAGCGGACCTCTCGGGATAACGGCGCTAACGCGCGCGGACCGGAGCTGAGAAACTTGACAGGATCCGCGAGCGCGCCGGGTGCGGGGGGGACAGTTGTGTTGGTGCAGCTCTCGCGCAGCGGGCCGTTTTCCGCCTTGCGGGACGGTATAAGAGCGCTGCTTCTCGTCCAGAAGAGCGCGTTGCTCACACGAGAGGATTACCGCACTGGGCCACCGCTGAGGACTGAGGACACGGGGGACCCGACTGTCCCGCGAGGTGACCCAGCCCACTCCTCCTAGCGCTGGACGCAACCGGGAGAGTGGCCGTCTGCGCCGTGATCTGGTGGGAAAGCCATAAAGGTGGGATGAATATCAAGGCTCCTCCTGTCGTGGATTCAGCTATAACTGGGAGCCATTTAAAATCAGCGTAAATGTGCAGGAACGTGGCCAAGTGACCGAGGAGGTGACGCTGGGGAACAAAGGCGACCGTCCTCCTACAGTGCTGCGTGGCCCCTGGTTCAGTGGGCAAGTTGGGAAGATACTGAATGTTAAATATTATTTACAGCAGAAGTGCCTCTAAAAGCGGTTTGTTTAGTTTACACTGTTTACACCGTCTGTGTGCGACAGCGATTTTCCTTTATTAATACGACACTTGGACCTTAGCGAGGCCGTGAGCAGCGCGGTACCGGGTGTGATGGGATGTGTCTGAGGTTGGGTCTTTGCGGGCAAGGTGAGTGGTGTGAGGGCTCTCAACTGGCCTACAAAGTCCCAGCTTTGGACTCATGTGTCCGTCCATCATGGGGGTCCTGACCCAGGAGAACATGAAGAGTGTAACTGGCATGTTCTTCTCATATAGGGGCCACGCACTGCGATAACACAGCCCTCGCACACCGAGGGACCATACACACACGCCGCACATCCAGAGACCGTACGCGCCCGGCACACCGAGACACCGAACACACGCCATACTGGCGATAAAACTGCTCTTTCCTCTTGGAGGAGATTGGAGATCCAACGACAGAGACAATATTGCTGTTGTAACTACCAGTCAGCAGTGCCTTTGTAAATCACCAAAATATATTTTTTAGTTTGTCCAAAAAGTAGGTATGGAACACAACTCGAAAGTGATTTATGCTATTAAACATTAGCTAAAATATAAATGCGAATTAAAATACATGCAGATAAAATGTGCAAAATGTTTTAAAGCAATTCATTTTAACATAACAGTTTTACTATATCAGCTGCCCTTCTTAAATTCAGGAGCCAAGTTTCTGAACAGCTGCCCTTGCCGTATAAACCGTGGGACAAAACAAACTTAGGTATTTATTTTCTCGGATAAAACAAGATTAAATGTCCAAACATTAGAAGATCATGCTAAAAGGTGTCAGAAACAATATTTATATTTTTGTAAAAGTTAAATTAATTTACGCTGCTGGTACGGATAAAAGTTTCCCATTCAAATTTATACATCACCACATCTTTTAATACTTATCCTAAATAACAGAAACATTTAAAATTTATAAACAAGTCTTGCAAAGTGGAAACAGATACTGTACTTACATTTTTTTTTAATCTCATTGCTGTAAAATGTAATTCACTTATCTTTACTAAATATTTAGGGTTAGTGCCCATTTTCATATGCTAAATGAAGAATCAGTCCAACCTAAAAACATTTCTATGAAATTTTAAGTTGTTGCTCAAAAGCAAATACATTTAAAACTAACAGTGATAAATTAGTAAAAAAGAAAAAAATTATGTGACCGAGTAGCTTGAGAAGGGAGCAAAACTATGACATTAAAGCTGCTGGACAGAGTTATTGCATTTAATACATGCAGTGCTTTAGGAGGAAACATTTGCATGTAAAAAAAATTCCTAAACACTTATTCTCAGATTTTGTCAAGGATGTTTAAGATCTCATTATCTTGTAAAAGTTTGAAGAATAGTGATTTTGGAACAGGCTCTGCACTGCCGCGACCGAGCGGGACAAAGCGGTTAAGATGATTTTAATTAATTAATATGCAACTCAAAATATTCCTGAATAAAAAACCTATATACTTACTTTACCCACCTGCAGCAAAGTGTGGAAAATGAATGATTTTGTTGGAACGGTTAAGTAGAGGTTTAATACAGGTGTGCGTTCAGAATGCTGGTCC
Organism: Arapaima gigas; assembly: GCA_900497675.1. Classification (NCBI taxonomy): domain Eukaryota; kingdom Metazoa; phylum Chordata; class Actinopteri; order Osteoglossiformes; family Osteoglossidae; genus Arapaima; species Arapaima gigas. The sequence continues at coordinate 178,632 of UFQX01000041.1, read as the reverse complement.
ACGTTTAACACGCCAAGGCACCGTGTTTGTGCTGAGTAACCGCAGGTAACATTCCTGTGGAGACAGTGTGCAATGTACCTGTCAGCGAAAGAAGGGGGGGGGGGGCATTGTGAACCATAAAAATCAGTCATTTTTAAATGTTGGTTGTATATTTATTTTTGGAACGTCAGTATTAAATTATATTATTTAAGAACAAAACAATTTAAGTTGCTTTTCAGGTCACCAAACTAAATAAGGCGCATAATTTATATCTTAATCCGTGGTGCTTTTCTGAAAGTGATTTTTCCTAAAATCTTTACATTTAAAATTCTTTTATCACCCTCAAATCAAACCCAAATTAAAACCTAAAATTTATTAGCAACTCTGTTAACAAATTTATGCAGTGAAATTTTAATGCATTGTTTTATATGCTTTTAAATTGATCACTGATATAAGCTCCCTAATGCAGTTCATTATTTTCTCAAAAAAAAAAAAAAAAAAGCTGGAACACAAACCGGTAACTCAGAAGTTGGGATGGCTAAAAGTAGCACATTCTAGATGAGCGCAATGAATTTTACCGTTCTGGGATGTGCACCAAGTGGGCTGATTAAATTTGTGATATTGAACAGTGGTGCACAGGACAGCCTGCCAAGTGTTTCTCAGCAGAACTGGACGCAGTTTCAGGACACTGAGCAGCAGGGCCCCCTGAACTTCTTAACCAGGCCACCGCAGTCCCTTCCTCAGGTCTCTGCAGGAGCACCGTGGCTGGCCCACAACCTCCACATCAAGGTATGGCTTCGCAGTACGCGTGACCGCCGAGGTCAGCAAGTTTTGGAAACTACCGTAGTGATAAATTGTCACTTTGCGACTGTTTTCTGACATTCCAATTATTTAAGGTGCTATAACAAATTGATTTTTAACGGATGTATAGTTTTCTACTGAGGCTTCGGTGTGAAGGATGTGGAAAAACTCCTTTCTCACAGCCTAGCTGAACTCATTTACCCTTATATTAAAGCTCCTGTTCAAATCCCAGCACTAACACTTTTTTATATGTTTACAAACCTTGGCATGCTCATGTGATGGGAAAGGTCTGCTTTCCCCTCGCTTTCTCCCAACTTAAAATTCTCAGTGCCTGGGCATCCAACAGCTCCACCTGGTAGATTTCAGCCCCTGGAGGGACCCACTAACCATCCCCAAAACATTTCATCTTTCTCTCCCCATCTCGCACGCTCTACAGTCAGTAATGACCCTCACAACAGAGGACGTGGCGTTCTGTGGAAACGGAGGACCCAGGAGGCAGCAAGAAAAATGAGGGACTTTTAGGGGCAGCTGTGTTTCATTAACCCAGTCATAATGCCCCTAAAAATCCTTATTGCTCTTGCAATGTTCTGCAGATCTCCACGGACGGCACCAGTCCCTCGGTGTCTGCTTTGACGTGCCACGAGGCTCACGCATGCCATCGTGTCACACTGTGCCTGGATAGCGATATCCACACATGTACACAGTCCAGCTGCGTATCTACTTCACATTTATATGGGGTTTTATATGATTTATAGTAAGAAATTGCATGACCTGGAAATAAAATGGTTTATGAATGCTTTAATATGGCATTTGGCTACTGAAACATCTGCAAGATAATATAAAAATGTTACTGATATTTTTGTTGAAGCTATTATCATAATCCAATTTCTTTTGAAATGGAAACTACTGTAACTGTGATGTCATTTCAGGTCATTTTAGAAACCGTTCTGCCGTATTGAACGTCCTGAATTGCTCTGACTTGGCAATATTAGAACCTGTGTACATAACTCTGAAAAGTGTTGAATTTCTTTGTTTTAGCTGGACTAATGAAAAGCCCACTTCTGCTTCTTTGTGTGGGTCAGTCGAATGACCCGTAGTGTGCTCCATGTCCCTGGTGACTCGTGGTGCTGGACCGGCTTTCCTGCGAGACTCACACGAACCCAACGGTGAGGCTGGGAAAAAGCGGAGCTGGTGACTCAGGCCCGGCCCTGAGCCAGGGTTTGGGGCGGGGAATGCGGGGAATTACCCGTTGTGGAAGCTCATATTGCCGTGGAAAGAGAGCAATGCTTTCCTCCATCCCTTGGTACTGTTACTCTCAGTACAACTCCCCTCAGTATCTTTCCTCATGCTTCCATTAGTTTCATAACTTATCGTCACCACCACTACCACGCTGCTCAGCGGAGTTACCCCCCATACGATTCTTCATAGCTGCGATACCCCGACTACCTTTCTTCCCATTAACATACCTCTTAGTAGCACCTCTCTTGCTCCTGCTTCCCCTGGCCACGTTTCGTTCCCATTCATCGCAGTTTTACTCTCCATCTATTAGCTCTCTTCATGCTATTCTGCGGAACAGCAGCGTTACTCTTACTACCATTCATCTCAGTATGGATCCTCCTAGTACCAGTCCTTTCAGTAGCCTAAGTGACCAGTACTTTTTAACCCAAGTCATATTATTCTCACTGGGCTTCCTCTTGCTCGAGTGCACTTGGCAGTGTTGCGTGTTAGGTGTCTTCTTACGTAGTTCCCAGTTCAGCACTATACCTATGCCTTCACAGCAGTTGTAAGTGACTTGTAACTGCCTTAAATTGTAATTTAAGTTGTAACTGCAATCAGCACAGAAGTTAGGAGTTAAAGCCATAATATACAGTAAATCCACTTAAAAAATTACGTATACTCAATATTTGTCATGCAGAAGTATAACGCTGCAAAAATATATACTTGGCAGTGAACTCCTTGGGGTTGTGCTTCATTTACAAGTGAAACACAAGGTTAACAGAAGTGAGGCGAGGAAAGATCACCTGCAGTCAGATAGAGAGCCAGGGGAAGTAACAGCTGACCAATGATCAGCATGAGATCCTGGAGGTTCCTCTAGCACTGCTTTACAATCTGGAACCCCAGCAATCTTCTGGTATGTAAAGACCAGGGATCACAGCACCAGTGAGCGTTAAACCGCTGAGATCAGCACCTGTGTGGAAACACAAAAGCATGTGCAGAGATTTGAAAACTAGTACAGCCCAGTCCTGAGGTTTTTCCTGTGCAAGCTTCAGTTTCACTTACGAGATACATCTTTGTTTTTCTTGGTATTAAATGACTGTAGAAGCCAGGATGTCTTGAAATTCTATGATAAAAATAAATGAATAAATAACCACTGACTAGGTTCTTGAGTCAGGTTCCAGGTATGTTGTGAGATTTACAAGCTAGTTTGCTCCTCAAGCACCAGCAGCAAAGAATTTTGAAATGTACATTTAATAATACTAATAAAAGTCTCAGTTCCAACTGTAAAGCTGACTCCTTATCGTCTTTTCAAAGCAACCAGTAGATTGACACTTTAACACTTTTACACAGCTGGCTGATTTAGTGGGCTAGTTCAAGTGCTGGGCCTGACTCAAGGACACTACAGCACTTCCTGTCATGAGACTTGACCCTGTAAGTTTTTTGGGTCACAAGTCCAGCTCCTTGAGCACTTCACCACCTGCTACACCAGCCCATGAAATGTGTCCATGTCTATAAATACTGTGTGCAGAAGCTCCAGGAGCTGCAGCAGACAAACACATGGAGGTAGATGTTTTGGGCTTTTTTGGTGTGGGCTTGTGGCCTTGTTTTATTTAGCAGCCCCAATGCCTGGTTCTGCTGCATCCTCCCCATTAGACAATATGTGAAGTTGGCAGAAGGTGTCCTCTGTTTCAAGCAGGAAAACAGGACATACTGCCTTTGACTGTGCTGGCCCTTGAACACAGTCCTCTCACAAAGTTTTGTTTGTAACAAGCATTTACAGATGGAGCCATGCCTCTCCTCTCCTGTCAGATCAGTTCAGCTCAATTCACGGTTTTTTTTTTGTACTCCCTTTCCAACAGGTTGCTTCAGACGATTTAGTAAAGAATAACGTAAAAATCACAGAAAGACATGCAAAAAATAAGAAGACAGAAGCTAGAAAGAAGTAGAGACGAGGAAATGACTTCTAAAATTTTTAAGAGAGGGGAAAAAGTGTGGGGAGCAAGACCACCTGACTGTCCACCTCTCCTGGGCATGTAGGTGTTACACCTTTAGGAAACATTTTGCTTTTGTAAACCAGGTTCTGGATTCTTAAGGACACAGTTCACCCTGAACATGCTGATGCCTGAGGGAGATGGGGGGTAAACACATTTAAGTAAATACAATGACAGTTTGACAGCAGCACAGACAGCAATGCAAACAATTATTCTCTCGGGGGGGGGTGAAGATGAAGTCTAGATCTAATATGCTGAATGAAGGTTGTTGCTTACATTGGCCGGTACAAATTCCACAGTTAGTAGCTCTATAAGATGTTGGATCATTTGTCCTCGATCAAATCTGTCTTTTGCTTTATATGGTCCTCTAACCAAGTTACGGAAAAAGGTTTAACATTTCACATTAAACATTAAGTAAAAGGAGTGGGAACCTGAGTTGGCATCTTCACTGGACCCCAACTTCCTTCCCTGAGTGCAAATCCACAAATTATATTTTATGTTTGGTTTTCAGGCAAAAACTAAACGCCCTGTTAAACGGGAAATATATCAGTATGAACAGAAGATATATGTTCTTTTTCCTGACACATAAAAAAGATAAAAGCTAAGAATAAACAGAACCACATTTGCCCTGCACATGGATGCTCTAAAAACAGTTACATTTTATGCTGAAGCAAGACATGACATTGTTGATGTTAGAGAAAAACAACCTATACACTACAAAAGGAACAGGCTGCTTGAGAATAATTTGTTTCTTCAGAACTTGAAAAGAATCAGAAATTAACTGTGGTGGAAACCAAACATTTTCTGAAAATGTCATGTGCTTTCTGGTGAAGGTGTTGATTATTTTTTGGCAAAGCAGGTCACAGACTGCAACCAATTATAACATGGCAAGACGGACTTCAACCTTAAATAACCCACATAAACAATAAGTATTTGCACAACAAAAAGTTCTCTGCTTTTAAGTCAACCCTTCTGACATCGGTGCACTTTTACACAGAAATCACAAGTGGTCGTTTTTGTTTTTTTTTTTTTAATTTTCTTTAAACAGGTGGTGTCAGAAAACGTACGAAGCTCATTTACTGCTACACAAACCCAACTCCCACGAGTCACAGGAATGCAAAGTACATCTAGAGAAAAAAGCCAACACAAACTCATTGTAATAATAACAACTTAATGTCTGAATGTGGAATTCATTTCTTCCAAATTATTCTGTAGGTGGGAACCTGCATCACTGGAAGAAAGCAGACCTTATACCACCCAACCGAATGGTTGGGGTATTGAATGCAAGACTGTTGGTTGGAGTAGTGTCGGTAACACTACCCAGTCAGTCAGTAGCACCGGCATCAATAAAATGCAACATATCACAGAAAATGTTACTAAGCTTCAAGGCACACGGACAACATCTGGCTTGGCATCACGACGTGTTACTAACTTGAGTTATTACTCAAAACGACTAAATATAACAGTGGTGTGCATGACGCTAGAAACAGTACTGGAAGGTAGTACCATAGTATCAAAGGTCAATGCTCTGTCACACATAGATGCTTTGAGAAAATGTGACATTGACTCAAACCGTCTTCTTCGATACAATTAAGTTGCTGTCGAAAGCTGTCGAACCGGGATGCATTTGGACCTTCTAGGATGATCTGGAATAGAGGAGGTACGAGGTGCACAAGAGATTTTATTTCTGCCATATTTAGGGAGCGAGTTGGGTGTTAATGGCAAAAGGTCTCTCCTGTCCTCAAACAGCCCTCGTCTATATAGGTCACCAGGTTTCCTGACCGCCCTGGGACAAATTTCAGTGTGACAGCCAGCAGCTTACTTCATCATAACTTAATACATCCTATGCTCTGTTTAGGCAAGGCTCCTAGTGACGAAGAAAGCTTAATTTAACCAGCCACTCAACTTCAGGCTTTGAGCAACAACACTGACACATTAACCTCATGTCTGTCAGGATTAACAAGAAGGTGCTTGTATGTAAAATGATCTATAAAGAAAACAAAGAGGTGCCCAACCACACCTGAGCAGCCCAGTCACAATGCATTAAAATGCCCTCCTAAATAGGACAGGTTATAACTATATTAAACCCTGCGAGGAAAGTCACCATTCCAAAAATCCACCATTTGCCATCAAGAACTTCAGATTGGCTTAGCACAAAACTCATCATCTCCATAATCATAGTTTATATACAAAACAACTTAGACCAGGCCTCTCCTGCGCATAGTAAGAAAACTCCTGCTAACCTTGCTTGTTCACGAAAATAAAACAAATGTTCAAAAACGTGTTACGTTATTGATCATAAATACACGCACAGGATTAAAGCAACATACTGAGTCTACTGCATACTGTACATTTAGCTCGTTCCAAAGAAACCAGAAATGCAGCTTCTTGCTAGAACTTTCTTTTTAAAAGTGATACTGGCAATAATGGCTTTGATCACGATCACAGCAAAACTGCCCTAGTACGTCTGTCTTTGTGCAGCTGTAGACGCCAGTATGCATGAAACAGAATGAGGTAAACAAAGAACGAGACTGAAGTATTTAATGGCCTCATTTATTTAGACAGCAAAAAATGTGATGCGTCGTTTTAAACGCTGTGCAAAAATACCGGTGAGTTATAGAGCAAACCCAGTTCCTCAGTTCTTCCCAGAAACTGCCAGTTTCAACAGCTCTACTCTCTGACAATCGATTAAGTTTTATATCTCTTGAGTTTTTGCATAGCTTTCCAAACTGAAGAAATACTATATCTTTATCCTTTGTCTCTCCCCGCCCCCATCCCAGAGAGGGACCGGTTGTGAAGTTATTGCTACTGGTTTATAAAGCTGCATCATTCAGTGAGTTTTCTGCACCATTTCTTTCTATGATAGCAGGTGAAATTAAACAGGCATATCAGTGGGAATAAAAAAAACTAAACTGTTTTAACAAACTCTGCGTAATGGAAAACAGAACTTAAGTCATTAGTGTTTTCTTAACCATGTTTTTTTCCTGCTTGTCTCAATTAAAAAAGTTGTCTGGGGAACAAGCTGAGGCATAGAGCCAAGGCTACCATTGCACAGGCCTTGAAGCTAAAGCGTGTGTGTGTTTGTCTGATGCAGTAACAAGTGCTGATGTCATTTTTATTAGCTGTGTTCACAGCTTTCAGTACTAAGGTAGCAAAGTGCTACGGCAACATACAAGAAATCTTTGAAGCTGGTCTGGTGAACATCCCACCGTGGAGATGATTTAAGCATGTTAAGCAACTAGACTACACTGCACTCTAGAGGAAAGGCTGTCAGGGATGGGGGAGTCTTCCTTTGAACCAGTCAAGTACTGTCCGCGCACATCAAACGTGTACGTGGGGGTGAACCAGTGTGAATTAACGTCAGAATGAAGAGCTAAAACATTTTATTTACTCAAAGCCAGTGTTTGAAGTGTGCGGGAAGTGTTAGTACTTATCTTAATGCCACGTTGGGATGACAGCATCGACAAACTATTGAGCATTACATTTTGAATTTCTGCAGGAGATGTTGCTGATGTTCACTATATATTGTTTAATAAAACTGAAAAAGATTTTGAACATACTGTAGCACAGCTGACAGAGCTGACTTGCAGGGCAATGTAGTGCTTCTCTGGGTTATGAAATGTAGGCATGAGAGCTACTAGGAATAATGGCCATGTACTACAGCAGTGTTTTGCTGGTAGAGTGGCTCAGCCAGAGTTTCTGGCAGGGCGGTGGCAAAAAAGTGCCTGGAGCTTACTTACGGTACACAAAAGTCTCGCAACTCTAAAGAGCAAAATGTAGAAATGCATGTACTGCACACAGCCCACTTCAAGAACTGCTGATGCAGTATTTTAGAACAAGCCCAGTCAGTCATCACTACTAAACTATTTACACATCCACACAACAAAGCAATGTAACCTAAACTCTCACGATTACACTAACTTCTTCAGTTCGCTTGAAACACGTCTTTGGAGCGTAGGCAGAAACGGGAGCAAGAGGAAGCCCACGTAAACATGGAGAGAATGTGGAAACTCCACAAAGAATCGAACCAAAGTTCAAATCTTAAAAGAAGAGCCACTGCTGTCAAACGGTGACGACCAGGGGGGGAATAAAGCTTTAACCACAAACACAAAGAAAGCCACTATCTTGTACTATTTTAAGACTATTCAAGTGGAAAGAAAACAAAGTCCCATATCACACTCTTCCAAATATCTTTCAGTCAGTTTTTATTGTGGCATTAGCCTTTCCTTATTGCCTCTCCGTACAGCAAGCTCCTTGCATGCCGTACTTCAGTATCCTTGATGCCCTAATAACAGGTTTACAGCACCAGAACCCCCACCCCCACAAGAGAGACCTGTAGCCGGTTTTGAAAGAACAGCTCTTGCCGTCTGACACTCTACCCCCAAAGCAACTCCCTTGACCCCATCCATGTCTCCCAACAACCACCAAGACAGATGCGCGCACAAGAGGCCTCAGTTCTGCGAAACCCATTTCCCGGCGGCCAGCATATAGGGCAGAAGTTGTTGCCAGCATCCCAAAATAGCGACATTAGCACACGCTTCACGTCAGATGGTTTTGAAATACCCAACAAATGCTTGAGCAGCATCTACAGTTTAAACCGTGGGAGTATGGGTGAAGGAGGAGATCTTCCCCTGACGCTGACCAGTCTAGTCCACCAGAGGCCCTCCAGAAGAGGCTTTAGAACTAGCACACCTCCCAATGAGGTGAGTTTCATCATAGTAACAGGCAAGAAGCAGGAAAAAACTTTGATTTCTAATCACACCAGGTTAAAAAAAGTGATTGCCGATGAGTAATGCGCACAACAGTTCTTCATGTGAATGTCTCGGGGCAGCTGAAGCACTGAGTCATTGTAGCCCAGAGGGTCCGGCATAAATGTATAAATTAGTTCATTTAAGTTCTACAACAATCCGATCACTTTTATGAAATTTCTAGATTTTACAAAATTATCTCACATTAGGGACCCTCCTCAAAGACACGGTACTCATTGTCTCCTAAAATTTCAACGGTCAATATTTTAGTAGCTAACCTCAGATCCTTAACCGCTACACAGCCTGCTGCATATTTAAGCACACACGTATGTACAGCGTGCAGAAGCAAACGCACGTGCATTTGCAGTAAGAGTATGACCCTAAGCCTGAACTGATCATACGGTCGTGTGAGTCAAACTATAGATAAGAAAAGCGGGACACAGGGCAAGAAGCTGGAGAACAGGCTGCCAGCTGTTGCACAGCCTGCACTGGGATACATGTTAAAGGCCTCTGATGAAACAGTGTTGAAGTTTAACGAAATAAGGGCAGCAAGCAGACGGCATGCAGCTTACTCCTGCTGCCAGGGTCACCGGCAAATGTGTTGTTCTCAAAATGCATGAAATTGCTCTCCATACCCCTTTCTCAACTAAATGGTGATGTGCCCTCCGAGTGCATCAACTCTGGGTGTTCCCCTTAAAAATCCAGTCACTGTGTGGGTGTGTGTTCACCTCCTCCAAGCTGCCCAACTTGCCCCGTGCCTCCCCAGGCGTGGCAGTTCAATCATCTTTAATTCATTTTGGTCAACATGAAATGGCCTTGCGGGTTTGCATGCTCCCAGAAGATGTTCTCCGAGGTTGCCGCCTTCAGAGGCTTCATCCTGTTCCCTCGATCAGGCTCAAACTGGAATATCAGGCAGGGTATGAATGAGGTGAGAATCTGAACAATGAGAGGAGCAAGAGAGCAACTGGTGCCCCCAGGCTCATGCAAGCATACCTGGGCAGGTGTAAATGAAATTGAACTTGTTGACTCAAGGGGAAGGGGAGTTTGTCTAGTACAGAAAAGCCAAGTCAGCACCACCGAGGATACCAGAAAAAAAAAAAAAACCAAGAACCGCGAGGGTTTCTGGCAGCACGTAAAATGTCTCTCGCACTGCATGACCGACACCACGTGTGGAAAACATTATACTTTTGAAAAACTCAGAAAAAGAACAGTAGTTCAGAGCCTATGATCTTACATAAGCTAACGTGCAGGAAACTGCAACCTACATTGTGGTGCTAACTAAGCCATCTTGCAATTACAAAAATGAATACCGGATGCCTGACACTGAAATTCCAGTTTCTTAATTTTCTGTGAACATTTCACTGAGAATTACCAGCTGCGAAGGATGGCTGTCTTAGCAGACATGTTAGTGGACCAGGGCAAGATGGGGTGGATAGAGAATTCAACCCGCCGCACATTAGTGCTGTTCGGACCTTAGCGTGGCCTCCGGGGCACCGTTGCTTAGTAACTACGGCACTGCTCTCTCATTGCTTCACTCATGTACCACACAATATAACATTTGGATGGGTTTTTAAAAACATTGCTCAAGTTGGAATTGTGGGTCATCAGAAGGGTAACAACTCACACTCCAGCTGGACTTACGGGCACCCAGCAGGACAGCTATGAAGCTCAAAAACTGTACAATGAAGAGAGACATCAACAGACAGTGATTTGAGTATCACATTTCATTAACAAATTTGCAATTATAAATACCCAGCTATGTGGAGCATTTGAAAATCTCACCTCTCCTGCAAATGTGTCTGGGCAGGCAGATGAGGCATGGCTCTCCGACAGAGATGAGCACGTTTCTCTGAGTCATCCAAGGATGGAGAACGTTAAAGGCCCCACGCCCAGGCCGACCGGATTTCCCCCATGCAACACAAAGGCTCAAAGCCTTGCACGGTCTGACTCACTAAAGCCCGTGCCATCGCCACTTCCAGCTAATGCATGGGAAACAGCATCCTGAACCAACAACGCAACTTAACCATTAAACAGCAGGAGGTGGCATGGAAGTTAAAGACTTCAGTTCGGATTCATGTCCTTAAAGGTACGCCACTGCGTTGAGGGAGGTGCCTTGTCAAATAGCCGGCAGCGCAAACAAATTGTTTATGCAAAGTGCCATGGATAAAAGCCTGCGCCAAAAACCTACAACGAAGCTGTTAATAACCTCATCTTGAACCCATTTCTGAATTGTTGGAAAACCATCATGTACACCAAGTACACCAACAAGTGCATGTGCTCACAGCTCTGACGGCATCATCGCGTTCCCAGATTGTCTGAATGAACTCGTCCGGCTTAAGCTTGTATTAAACATCTAAAGAAACGCTACCAACACCGAGCAACGGTTGAGCATGGAAGGCCCGGCCAGTGGAAAGTGAGGGATTTCAAGTGTTTGCCGGTTCTGTTTCTCACGCTGTTCATATGTGAGGTGGTCTGCAAAATTCAAATTCTGTCAGACCGCCTGTGAGAAGGCGAAGCTCTGATGTGCCGCATCACTGGCAGTTGAGCTCTGCGTAGTCATTCTCCCTTGTCCCTGGAAGGATGGGCATGGGAAAGTACCTACTTTGAGCATGTTTAAGGTGTGGCGTGCACATTTATGACTCACTCAGTGGCTAAAAAGGACGTTAATGCAACCAAAACTAACTGTTAATTGTCGGAGTCTTATGACTGTGACCTTCTGGTCCACTGGTCATTTAATAACGGAAAGCTCCTTTAACCAATAATTTCTGAGCCGTAGAGAAGGAACCTTGGAAACACGTGTACGTTTACTGGGAGAAACAAGTACACGGTGCTGGCCTTTTCCACACGGGTAAACACTTAACAAATCAGCATATTTGACAACACCATCAAAGAAGAACACATTCACTGTGGGATAATATTTGGCATGCTAATAAAATACACTCCTGGGAATGAGGCTTTGCTTAAAACGTTGAGTGAAGTATTAATTTGTGGAATGAGTGAAAGTGTTGGGAAAACGAACATGAGGACATTCAGCTGGAACAACTGAACTCCTCCAGCTGAATGGAGATATAGACCAAGGCGCATGTTGCATTTTTCCCCCACACTACAGCTACAGAAGTTGGGGCTCCCAAAAATCGCTGGGGTAACAGACATATCAGGAGACACGAAACTAAACAAAGACCAAAGTTACGGAAAACTTCAGTTTCTAGGCTCACTGGGCCACAACTTTTTTGGGTCAGGAGAGAGAGGGTTACAACTTCAATGTAGCCATTTCAATTCAGCATCAGATAGTTCCCCTTGTGTACTGTTAGGTACCTGTCCGTTTGGATCTCGAGTGTCCTCTTGGACTCCCCCTACACGAACTGACTAATCTACTCTGCATCTGATGGAGGTCCGATATGAGTGACTACTCTGACGTGAGCCATCTGGCTGGAGACGAACTGAGCCGCGTCTCCATCACCAGCTCAGGAGGGAGGAGAGAGTGGAAAAGAGGGGGAGCAAGTGAAACTGGGACAGCTGAGTTCTCCTGCTCTTGTTTAGGATGGAAGGAGGTCACCCACACCTACAAGCACTCAATCATGAGCAGCGACCTCCCTTGCCACAATTTTTGTGGAACCACGGCAATAAAGGTCGTGGAAAACAAAGTTCAGAAACTTGAGGATTGCCTAGTCTAGCCCGGTGTGTCCTACATCACCTGCTGGTATTGACTGACCTTTTATAGCTGGTGACGTTCACATCGGTGAGGCATCTTCACATTTCCGGCTATAAGGGTGAACTCCGCAAGGGCAGCATTGGAGAAAGACATCTGCAACCCAACTGGACAGTAAGAACAAGGAAAAACAGATAACAGCTTGTAAAAAGGGGGCCCAAGGAACCTTGGGATTTAGACAGCTGTGATAAAGGAGAATGTAATTTATTTAAAAAGCACATTCCTGCTGCATGTGTTGGAGTTTGCTGGCAAGGCACACACTCTCCTTATCGCAGACAGAGCCACATCGGGAACAAAGATGCCAGAATCGGTGTTTTTCGGGAAATCTAAGGCAATCCCCCGAGGGGGTGGGGGCAAAATTTGGGGGAGTCAAACCTCACACTAAAATCAGAAATAAATTGTAAAGTCAAAAAAGAATTTAAAAAAGCTCCTGCTTAACAATAAGGAAAGGTTTTATTAGAATGTTAAAGAACATCTGCTACTTTATATATTATGCAAATATTGTTTGACAAGTTGTCTCCCCACGTCTTTGAAATATTGTGACTTGGCGGGTAATATTTTCTATCACACAAACTATTGGTCTAGGCAATAAATAGTATATATACCTGTTGATGCCCTTAACAAACTACACCCTTGGAAAAAGTATATTTTTTAGTCTGTTTTCACCTGTGGTCTGTGCATATATAATGTTCACATACAGTAGGTGTCATAAATAGTTACATTAAATAATCATTTTATTTTGTCTTCGTGATCGGTGTTTATCTACATCTAAAATCACTGTCCTCGTGTAAATGTCACTTAAATGTATGTGCACTTTTATTCATTTAGCGCTACAAGGCTAAGGTGTGCCAAGCTGACTGCTGCCTAAGGGCGGTGGCCCTGCATCTGCGTGGCATCCGTGGGGGGGGACCTGACGCTAGAGTGTGAAGCCTCACACAACAGTGCCTCCTGCTGGACCGCTTACCACAGTGCAGTCCAACAAACTGACACGGGCCTTTCAAAAATCACGGACTTCACAATAAAGAAGCCTTGCAGATGCATACTTCAAAAATGAGTTATTTTAAATATGATCACCTAAAATGACCTCTTATTATTAAATTACTTCTTAGCTGATTCATATTCAAAGCATGTGAATATGAATATCGCTGTGTTTAGTTGGACCCAGCGATATGCCCCTTCAGGCTCCCGAGATGAGTCATTTCATCTAATCTCACCTCATCTTATGATGCATTTCATCACATTTGCAAGGACAGAAGTTGGATTTTGCATCCTGACTGCTGAGCAGCGTGAAACAGGCATGGTGCTGCTTTAAATTCTAAACCCCCATTACCCCAGTCTGCTCCTGTAGTTTCACCAGTTATAAACACAATAACCAAGGCCCCTGCTTGGACCATTTAGAATAAAAAGTAAAAGGGAAACCGCCTTATGCTGAACTGTATTATAAAAAATAATGTTATCCAACCCAAGCGTGGAAGCGGAATTTGGTTATATTCTAGCATTCTTGGGGCTTCTTCAGTTTTGGGGCTTGGGGACATATTACATTTTTTACCTTTTAAACAATTGGTTTAAATTTTCAATTTATGAGAACTCACCTTAAGAAGGTTTTTCAGAAGCCATTACCTTTGTGGGGAGGGGCTGTATTCACAGGTGTAATTCAAAGCAAGTATCTGTTCATGAGTACTAGAGCAGAAGTGAGAACAGGGACTGGAAACTGGCATTCCTGCCCTAAAGCGCTGTACTGCCGCATCTCAGACTCCTACAGAGACCACCAGATTTGGGCCCGTACCTCACTGTGCTGCTCCCCTCCTTCACCAAACATTCCAAACACCGAGAGACAGCAGTACTGCCCACCACACCACCAAAGAGAAACCTCTGTCCTGTGTAATTTTCATGGTCTTGCAACTTAGTAGTAAAAAAAGAGAGTTTGAAGTTTACAAACAGATTTAAAGTTCAAACTGTGTTTGCAGTTTGAGGAATTAGTGTATTAGGCATCCCTGTAGTCTGTAATAGTAGTAGACTTTGTGTGTGTTAAATCTCTCAACTGAAAAAAGAACTGCCATTTATTACTTGGTTTTTGCAACACTACTCATGCATTATTTCTCTAAAACCTGTATTTATGTTTAAACAGAACAACCTCATATTTCCCTTGTATTTGTAATTATTTGTTTTGAGAAGGATCAGTGACAACCTTTTTAACGCTCAGGTTTAAGATTCGGTGACAATGAGTGGCTTAAGCTCTTGTCAACAGTTGTGTACACAGCTACTTGTGTAATATGCGCCGGCCAAAATGCTGCCATTACAATAAGGGACTGTAGTTTGAGAGTCACGTCTGAAAATCCATTTCTCTGTCTGTTAGTGAGATGCACTTTTGTTTACTTTGAGTTGTGCATCACTTTCGAGAAAAGCATCTGCTAAATGAACAAATGGAGGCTGATGTATGTCCAGGGACATGCAGGGTGGGATGCAACAGTGGAGGTTTTTTTGGATGGAAACAGAGCAACACGGTATACTCTCTCTGTCCACCCCCACACCGAGCAGTTGGCATAGTCCAGTACCTCCCTCGAGTGAACCCAGGATGACTTGTGCGTGCACCTACATGTTAGGCATGTCCTGGCAGCAGTATTTATGTCACAGTATAAATAAAAATGTACAATAAAGGGCTCTGGCCAGAACTACAGCAGGGTGCTGGAAAAACTTTAGGCAGGCTTACTGTTCATAAAACTATCTGTTGTGGATTTTAATGAAGTTTTGGCACGTGATTAAAATTGGTATGATGGCTCAACTTCCGGAAAAATGAACACTTACAAACTTTTTTGAGAAGTATTAAGTTGGGCAACTGACTGTATTTACATTTATTCATTTAGCAGACACTTTTCTTCAAAGCGTACAAGTCAGAATGAAGAACGGCGTATGTAAATACATAGACATATAGATACAGACACGTAATTATTAACGTGCAGTCAGTTTGTTTTTTTTGCCAGCAGCCTGTAGAATTGTGTTTGAAAGTACAAAAAAATTGATAACAGCACATGCAATTTTTTGGAACTGTTAGGCCACTGGGAGAGAAGAGGGTACTGAAAAGGTGAGGACTGAGATCCATCCTGAGTCTGGTGTGAAGGTGTGACAGGTGTGAAGTCGACACTTTGGAACCAAAAGGCTCCGTATCACTTTATCCCGTTGAAATTGACACTTAACTGGGAGTTAAAAACAGAACTGACTTGGAACAATGACTTCCTCTGTCTCAGTGTGGGAAAATATTTTGCTGCAGTTGGTTTAATAAAAAAGGCTTCCTACTCAAATCACGTCACAATTATCATCTGAATTCATTTGACAGATTGTATGAAAAACAGCACAGTGATAAATATGTTCACTAAATAAGAGTTTGTTTTTAATAACTTAGCAATTTGTTTTCATGACATAAATTTTACTGTTGTTTTGTCCCAGGCTGCCGTCAACATATAACCTGAAAACAACAAGTTTCCAATAGATTTTCCAGTGCTGTGGAGACACAGAAATCGCTCTGTGGGGTATTTATAATTTAAATCTTCCAACCTAATCTAAAATCAAAACTGTTTACACATACTTGTATTCTACTAGTCTATACCCTTATCTACACACATCTCCCAACCATGACTCATCTTATTTCTCAGCATAACATGCCACTGAATTGACCCAATACACTCACCCTAAAGGCATCTGCAGTGATTGCCTTACCTGGAATTTGAACTCTGGGCTACTTCCACACAACTGCAGCGCCTTGACCAAAAGCAGCAGCTTAACCTTCAAGCCACTCCAGTTTCAATATCGCCAATATTTCAGGAAGACCTTAGAAGTAAAGATGCAAAACGAGCCAGTTATGGTGACGGGGATTTGAACACTACTTTGTTCAGAACAAAGTGAAGCACCTTAAGAACTTTGTCAGTTGTCATTCGAAACGTCGGAGTTCTTCAGATGTGAAAAAGAGTCAAGAACGGAGAGAAGGCCACGGTTTAAACCAGAGACTTCTTCAACACAGATCAATACACTAAACCACTAGACTGCCCAACTGCTCACCTCACCCAGCATGATTTCACATCTCTTGCAAACTTACCAGGCCTTTGTGATGGGAAAGAGCGGAAGTAGGCGTCCATTAGGAACCCCAATGATGGATCTCAACAGCCGATCCCACTGCACACCTTGCATCTGAACCACAGACCTCGATGCTCTTTCAGCTGTGCTACTGTAGGCATTGAGGTATCTAATGCTGGATCTGTAAATAAGATCCAGCCACCAGAAGTCAACCATCTTCACCCTTAAACCACATTTGACAACTTTAAAAGGCCTTGAGCGTTAGAGATTCCACGAATGCCAGCAGGCTGCTGGACTGCTAGCTGCAGTTTTTAGACATACTGTATATATCTTTTCCTCAGAAGTGAAAACTCCAGCTTGTCTGAAGACAGTTTACTGTATATTCGCTGACCACGGGAACACAGCCAGGTGAAGCCTCACGTGTCGTGTTTATGAGGTGCACAGGCAGTGAGGCCGTGGAAAAAAACAGGAACTGGTCGATTTTTATTACTAAAGCTGCACAAACTAGAACTGTATAACATAACAGCAGCAACACACACACACACACACACACACACACACACACACACACACACACACTCTCTCTCTCTCTCTCTCTCTCTCTCTCTCTCTCTCTCTCTCTCTCTCTCTCTCTCTCTCACGCAGCGCCGCATTTATCGTAGCCATTATGACTGTCACCAGCAGCAACCAATCATACGAGAGATATTTGCATACAGCTTCTTTTCTTAAAGACACAACGTCGTGCATACAAATAACGCTGCTGGGGTTCGTTTGAAAAACGTCTTTATTTTATTTCTTTTTTTCACTTGTGTCCACTTGGTGGCACAAAGCAAACGAGAACTGCTGCCGAATTAGTAGATTGTCATTTTTTTTTAGTCAGAGAAAATAACTGTTTTCAGCCAACTTTTGTAGTCATCTATGATCACAGATCCTCAGTTCTTTGAGTTTCCCACACGTTTTTGGGTAACAAAAACAAAAACTGTAACAAGTTACTTTGAAAAGTTACTTTGATAGTTGAATATTTCAGCCTGTTTAGGTTGTCCTAACAAAGGAGGTGAACTTTTATGGGTTAACTAATTTTCAATTTTTTATTTTAAATATAATGCTAAATAAATCTAAATACTATGTATTTCATTTGAGCATTATAGAGAATGACTTCTACAGGAGTGGAGGGGAAAATACCCCTTAAACATCTATTCATTTTACTGTGTAACAGAGCAGAACCAGAAACAATGTGGGGGGGGGGGGGGGGGGAATTTTTTGGGTTTTTAAGGAGGTTTGTTTTTTTTTTTTTAAAGCCNAATGTGGGGGGGGGGGGGGGTGAATACTTTCTGAAGGTGTTGCATATTAATTTTCACAGTTCTAATGCATAGTTCATTAAATTCCACATTAGAACTGTCATGTATCATAGTACATACATAAAAATAAAGCTTCTAATTTCCAATATTATATGAAAAATTACTTATCAACTAATGTGTTAACCAGGAAAAGAACACATTTGGTTTGCGGCAACATCGCTTAAAACACATCAACATTAATATAATTAAATTTTAAAAAATATACAGAATGTTTCAATACTATACCTTCATGGAGCTTCATTCAAATCAATAAGGACAAATTAATCGTACAAGGCATACACGTCGGAAAAGAAAAATGATGTTTATGGTCTTTTGATCTTTCATTGTGAATGCTGGATGCTAACAAGGTGTGTAACATATCACGTAGTCCACAGACCTGCAATTGAAACTATTGCTAAAAAAAGTTTTTAGAAATTGTCTGTGTGATTATTGAATGAATAACGATAGCTGCAAATCCATAGAACCTATTTTATGTGGAGACCTTTAACTATAATTTTAAAAACAAAGTCCTTTACAATGATGAACAGCTGAAAAGATCTACCATGGTAAAGTGCACAATGTTAAGTATCAGACTAGGGTCAAAATCCACATCCCTACTGTTAGATGTCTTGTATTTCAGCATATTATACATAGTTCTGTCGTCACAGATTCAGTGTCAGAAGGCAAAAATTCAGTCATGACCGAAACATACAGGATCCTAAAACATTTTTCAATGAACGTTCAAAATATCCTAACAAAAAGTTTGTAATCATTATTCAGTACTTTGGCCCTCTCTCCTCCGCCCTCCTGCGATACATTCTGGAATACAGTACATGCTTCATGATAGTCCTCATAAATCAAGGATGGTTTTTAGTTTTTATTTCGTTTTTAAATATATTCATGATCATAACGCTTCCATCACATGTCGACCTCTGACCTGCATGACACTCCCAGGATTGTGCAAAAATGTTGTGGACTGTAAAATCCTGATATGACCTGAGACTCTACACTATCCCTGCATCACAAGCTGCCTTGCAGCGTTTTACTTAACCCCTCTCTTTGTCAGGCCCCAAACACCACATACCCTGTGAATCCACAACTCATCGCCACCTGATTTGAGCAACAACTCAACCTTTTTCAGATCAGTGCTGCGATTTTTCATGATGCGCATTTCCCCGGCCATCACCAGGTGGAGAGACTCTAGCCTGTGCTCCTTTACTACAAAATACCACTAGGACTGGGGTGACATGCTTAGCAGAGTCAAATTTTACAAACAGTCTTGACACAGAGCCACTTGCCCATGACGGGCATCCCGACAGGGGCAAAGGCGTTGGTACCCAGCACTGAGCCCCGCACAGCTGAACAGCCGCGGGTCCTTCTGTACACTGCAGAGCAGCTGCCTCTTCACCGCTGGGAAGATGTGGTTCACCTCTCCTTCCAGCACCTTGCATGGCACTTTCAGCCTGGAAGAGATGAGGGGAATGGACATGTATAACTACACACAAAGGCAGTGCTAACAATGTGGACCAGATGGGATGGTTGTTACAACACCCAAAGATCACATCTCATCTCATCCAAAAGTGTCCAGCTGCATAAATGGAAAAACGTATGAAAAACTTCTCATATGGAAATACAGTAATAATGGTGATTATTGTGTCACAAAGATCCTGGCAATAACACCAATTTGGATATAATGTGACTGGTGACTGACTCCCATCCTCCTCCCTTTGATCAGTCCGTCAGTCGGTCTTTTGTGTTACGCTGAGGTTTTACTGCGATTGTAGGTTCTTGCGGGTCTAGTGCAGACAAAGTGCAGAATGAGGTGTGAAATCCAATATGCTGACTAAAACTGGTTGCAGGTGAGCTTTGCACTCACGTGTCAAACGCTTGCTTGTTGTTGATAAAGCGGAAGAAGGTCGGCTCGCAGACCATGCCGATACCCTCACATGCTGTGATGCACGAGTGCCCTGGCTGCGATATCAGCGCCTGCAGGGACCTCAGTGGCGGCCAGGAGGGAGGTGCCTTCACATCGGGGTCCCACGTGAACCTTTCTGAGTTGGAGAGCAAAATGAAGGGGCTGGGTATGGTGGCCAGAGGAAATGGATCAATCGGGGCACAGAAGTCCTATAAAGGGATACAAGGTCATTCATTCATGAACTTCCTCAGAGTCCCAGCACTGAATTATACAGCATACAAGAAACATCTTGCTGTTCTATGATGCCTTGCATGAACGGTGATCTCTGCCTATAAATGTATCGCACTTCAAAAAACACCTTATTTCCAGTAAAGTTGGGCAGTGAAAACAGTGTCACAGTGTGACACTTCTCATGTGTTCTGTTCCACTGCAACTAGTGGGGTCAACTATCTTCATCAAGAGTGCAGCACTAACGTTTTGGACATTTCCAATTACTTAAGCATCAGTTTAGCCAGTACAGTTACTGTGCAATTCTACCTGGTATCTGGGGGACCTCACCTGGTGCTGGATGTAGGCATGCACTCTCTCCAGCATCCCCTCGCAGGTATATTCAAAGGGCAGGTAAGGCTCCACCTGCAGGGACAAACCAAATGTCTCAGAGCCTGAAGGAAGACAACAAGCTGAAGACTATGAAACTCAGATGATCCCCAGGCAGTGAGTCCAGGCTTTGAGGCCGCAGCTGAGTGTCTGTATCTTATTCTGCTGAAAACGGCACACCTTGGTCCTCATGATCTCCTGTATAGTTTCCTCAAACTCCTGGAGGTTGCTGAAGTTGACAGTCATCACGTGAGGTCTCCCTATATGCTTCTCCATGTAGGGGTGCTGGGAGGTCAACTGTCCAGTGAGGGACAGAAACCTTTAGTGCTCTGCATGGTTGCATTCAGCATTCAACAAATATCTTTTGCCAAAGCTACAGGTGCCACTTAAACGACACATGTGCACAGGTAGACATGTCATTGAACAATGTGAGGTTAACCACATGACCTCTCAGTTGTCCAGTCACAAGTACTCACAGCGTGCTCATGTGCTGCAAATGCTGACATGTTTTCAAATCAGTGCACCTTCATTATAAGACCCACCTCTCGAGACGTTGGCTTCCCGTGGAAGAAAATGTGATTCAACGAGCTGTGTGGGGGGTGGAATTTTGGCTGGAGAAAGATGCATCCATTGGCTACTGCCTCCAAAGGGGCAGGGCCTTCGTAAGGGAAGCCAAACCCAATGAATAGCTAAATGTGGATTTCAAGAAAAAAAAGAAAAATCAAACAAGCTTCTAACAGGTAACTATGATATAAAGTATGCAAAATGAAATGTTGCCATTGAACAAATTGTTTATTGTTACCATGCTCAGGAAGGGTGTTTGGCCTATTGGCCTCGGACCCTCAAAAATGTTTTTGTTGTTGCTCTACTGGGGCCTATGATACCTTAGCCTTCTTCAAGAGCTGCTGAAGGTCTTTCTGGGAGAGCAGGCCGTGGTTGTGCACAAATGCAGGTACCACATAGGGGTGATCTGTGCTGTAGACAGTGCCGTGGATCTCCATGTGCCGGTGTAGAACTTTGAAGAAGTG
The DNA here is from genome assembly GCA_900497675.1 of Arapaima gigas. Lineage (NCBI taxonomy): Eukaryota > Metazoa > Chordata > Actinopteri > Osteoglossiformes > Osteoglossidae > Arapaima > Arapaima gigas. The sequence continues at coordinate 157,241 of UFQX01000041.1, read as the reverse complement.
TTCCTTCCTCTGGCAGGGGAACAAAACATGCAGGAAATGCAAGAATACAGATCGATCTGATTTTGCTTTACACTCAAGAGTACGACTCCAGAACAATCCGCTGCTGGCTACATGCTGAGAAAAACTATTTCAGAGCCACCTCAAAACAGTAGTTAGGCCTGAACATCTCACTAGAAATGGGGACCTAAACAAAGAGCTCATGCACCTGCTCTCACCTCCCACATGCTGATCTCTTTGCCGTATACAACGGTCATATTGTTAATCTTGTTCCTGCTGATGTCCAGCTTCTCAGTCTCGTTCAGCTCATCAACAACAAAGCCCATGAAGGAGTTGTCTGGCGTATGAGCTGCAATGGAATGATATGTGTTTCAGTTGCATGCCAAAGGTTACAAGGGATTACAGTGGAGACCTTAAAATATAATGACTTATCAGTTTTTTTATTGGTCAAATTCACAGCACAATGGTGGTGATTCAGTTTTATTTCCCATGTCAAGCAGCTGAAATATTCATTCAGTATTAAATACTTGTGGTTATCCCCAAATGCAGGGGTAGTTGTAGAACATAACGGTTCTACTGAGGACAGAGACTGGGTTAATGGTACTGCTTCTGGCTACGGGAACAAACACGCAAGAGCAGCACAGAGAGAAGACACACTCACGGAACATGGTCATGTACTGTTTGCTGTCTAGTTTTCGGTGGCCCCAGCTGCTCCTGTAGCCATGCTTGAAGGCGTATTCCTTGTTGTTATAAGCAGGTTCAGTGCCAAAGGTGTCAATCACACGGATACGGCATCTGTGACAGAGGAGCTCAGGTATCAGTTTGTATAAAAAAAAGAACCCACTGAGCATTCTGAAACTTCTCAGAAACATAGCCAAATTTAGGCCTGTGAAAGTCGTCACTGCAGTAAAGTATTCTAGCAGTTACCCCGGTTGTGATGTGAACCAGTAACCTAAGCAAGGTAGCTACAGTCCCTACTGGGTTCAGGTTCCACGAAACGGCCCTATTGGCAGACCTTTCTGGCAGCTCCAGTACCACCTTGTCATGAAAGAACAGCCTCATCCACAGGTTCAGTGGCATCTCAGTGATGTGGAGACCATGCATTTCACCACCATGCTGTATTAATTCTGCACTTGATGGAATTCCACACCACGCTTCCTTACGACTGCTATCCCAAATCCAGTAATATTCACCTTTATTTGTTATTAGCTGCCTGACGACTGGAAAGGGTAGGTTGGATTATGATGCCCACCAGATCATCTTGAGGACATTCTGAAGGGCTTGGCAACCACTGGTACTTGTGCTACAAATTACTCGACATTTTGTTCTCCTTTTTCTTTCATTTGGGAGTTTTTTTCTTATCCTCTTCTTATTTACACATTTGTTTTCTTATAAACTGACTGCAAACTGTTGTCTGTGTCTCTTTCAGACTGTGTGTTAAATTGTTCAGTGCTCTGTTTTGGTCTGGGGAGCAGAGGATTTAAAATTTAAAAATAATTTGAGTTGAAATTGAAAAGACTTTCTATATGGGTCCAACTGCTTGTGTATGCGGTGTGTGCGCAGTGTCTGGTGCGAGTGAAATATCACCTGTGAGGCCAGCTGAAGCCTCGCCCACAGCATCAACAAAGTTCATTATCCTGAACTTCACACAGCATCCATGGTGACTAGAGGAAATACCCATGACCATGTTTTACTACTACCCAGTATTTTCTTGTATACCCAGTAAATCAGTGAGATCACAGAGAAACGTGCTCACTTGTGTGTTCTGAGGGAGATGCCCCTGTACTCTTCTATCTGGTCCAGGCCATGATAGTCTGTGTAGATGAGGTCAAAAGGCAAAAATCCTGAAGCAGGGCAGCTACGTCTTGCATAAGGCTTTCCAAGAATCCTGCAACACAAATGAGGCAGAAGACAGTTTTAATCTTAGTCCATTACGGTCAGGGATTAATTTACAGTAGCCAAACACCCCATGATGTTAACTGCTCCAGGGTTTAAACGTGTTTTGGATCGGACCACTTTCATGCTGTTCGTGTTTTTGACAGACTGTGAATGTAACCGTGCAGTGGGATAATAGTGCTGTTGTTTAACCTGCATATTAACAAGAGTGAGAAAAAGAAGAATTGAAATGGGTGACACGTGATGCGAGACAACAGAGGCGACTTACAGTAACATCCACACTTCTGAGCTGGATGACATTAAAGCCAAAGTCAAAGACAAAATACCTGACAGCTTAATTGATTAGTTTTGTATTGTTTCCACTAGTATAAACTATGTCTAAATTTGGCTGTATGTCATGTTATTTGTACCTTGTAAAGCCCTTCATATTTTCACCTCACTTGATTTAAACAAAAAAAAAAAAAAATCAATAAATTCATTCCCGCTCAACTTTTTTAAATGGAGCTGCAGAAAACTTTTTTGACCTGTCACAGTTCTCTCAGGCCTCTATGGTCGCACTTTGGGGCAGCTTCCCACAGACTGACACCCACACCTGGGCCTGGCTTATTTAAAAAAAAGTCACCAGGTGTGGCCAATTGGAACAATGACTCTGTACAGAGGGGGAGTCATGGAAGACAGTTGCTTTTGTGATGACCGGAGGGAATCTGATAATTATTTGAAGACGGCAGGTTGTGTTTTGTTTTGTTTACACAGACAGGTTCGAACTGTTTTGTTTTCTCTGTTTTGGGCAAGTCTGAGCTGCGTCTGTCTGTAACTGCTCAGTAAAAGCTACCGAAAGTCTGGTCATGAATTTCCCACGCCAGATCACTCTTTGGATGGAACCCGGCCCAGGGTGTTGCACATATTTACGTTTATCCCTTTATGTGATGCTGTTATCCAATGTTCAGGTGGAGAGCAAAAAGTCAGCCCATAAAAAAGGAGGTAAACCTGCAAAGAGGTGCATCGTGTCTGGATAACATGTATTTTTATATTTCCTACTCATATTGATTAACATCCTAAGGAAATCACATATAATCCAAAAGTCAACACCCTAACCTAAAATGAACAACAGCTAGACTCTTGACACTATATGCTTCTTTTCGGATATCTTCACAGTTCCCACAGTCTTACAGATAGAGAAATCTTTTGAACCATCACCAGTGGAATTATGGGTAATTAATATGAGAAAGTTTGATGTACTTTGGAAAATAAGCTGTTCTGAATGAAGCAGCATCATGTAGCACAAGTGACCTGTATAAATTATGACTGTCAAATTAGTTTCTTTATTTATATTTTTATTAGTTCCTCTTGTGCCAAGTCACTTTCTAATCTAAGATGGGAGAAGACAAAGGTGTGTGTTTTTTTTTTTAATGTTGAAACAAAGATATTATGCCTGCAAAAAAAGTCATCAGGGTCACAAAAAAACATTTCTTTTCATATGGCTCAGAGTAGTTATACATACGTTACCTTCCAAAAGTTCTGAGCCCATATATGCTTTTTTATGCTAGTTATATACCCAGTAAAGCTTCTGTCTGTGCTGTTATACACCTTCCAACCCCCACTAACTGCATACATCCCAATTTAGCTTTAAACTGCTATTTAGTTTATTTTGCATAAAAAACCCCTCTATACAATACAAATGTTGTAGCGGGTTCATCATCTTCCAAGTAGAGATGTATTATTATAAAAAGTGCAGTTTAACTGTAAGAACAAGTGAACAGTTTCCAGTGAAAAAAGAGGGGGCTGTTCATGTTCATTGAACAGATCAAAAATAATTGAAAGAGACACAATATTAAAAAAACAAAAAAACTCTCACAACACAAATGACAGACATAGAAAGGTGTAAATGGTCTTTCCTCAAATAAAACGGCAATGTTAAGTTCAACTAAACAATGCAGCTTTCTAAAGCTTAACCCAGACTGGATGAAGATCTTAGGCGGACTGAGTATGGAACCCAAGTCATAAATGGACCTTATGAAAGAAAATGAGCTATTTAGTTGTAAGAAATGTGTTTTCAGAACCAAAATCACAGATCTGGCAAACACCTGTCCGACGGTTCTCAAAACCAGGCCAGCAGGCTCACCTTTGCAGGTGCCGGATGGTGACCGAGACTTGCACGCGATGGCCGAGGATGTAGAGGGCAGTCAGGATGTCGGCCCACTGTACCATCTCACCTAGTGGGCCGCCCTTCAACACCATTGAGCTGAACCCATCTCCGCTGCTGATTGCCAAGAAGCCCATGTGAACCAGGATCTATTGGGAGCAGGTAGAGAGTCCATCTCATGCACAAATAAGGAGGCTGCATCAGCTAGAAATAGCTGTCAGCTTTATAATTCCTTAAATAGTTGCACTATACAGAGAACAGCAACCAAAAATTATGAAGACATAAAAGCATAGATACGACAATGAAAAAAGAAGAGGGACTCTCCTCCACTGAATTAAACCAGAGATCGAATATCTGCACTCTGGACTAGCAAACTGAGGATGTATTTCTATGACGCAGGCCCGTCCTCCACTGGCCTTAAGGAACGAATGACACACAAGAAAAGTCCCACAACACTTACCAGACAACATCCACCTGACATTTGGGTAGAGTTTACAACTAAGCCAACTATGAGGCCCTGAGGTGAACGGATATTTTTTAACATTTGGATATTCCTAGCTGACCCTGCCTGCACACTCACCCTCTTCTGCTCCCTCCCCTGATCCCCCAGCTGCCTGTCTAAGTGCCGGGCAGCTGCAGCCCACTGTGGGCCCAGCCTCTGGATACGTCTCTTCATGAATTTCAAAGACTCTTTCTTTTCACCCAGCTTCGCCAGCAGGGCAGAGACGTCCACACGAAATGTTGCCTGTAGGGAAGAATGTTTGTGGGTATAAAGAACACTTGGTGTATTTTACAAGTTATTAACATTATAGCAGAATATTTAAAGCCAACACAAAAAAGAACTGGCACTGGCAAAACCCACTGGTCTCTTTTCTTCAGCTATGTGGTCCTTCTTGGATTGAATGCGTTTCCTCCAGGACAAAGGGGGGCAAAAATCCTCCACCTCGCTCAGGTAGATGAGGAACGAGCAGTTGGAGCCGTCCACCCCGTAGGACACAAAGCAAGGGTCTGAAGTCCAGAAGTTCCTCAGCCACTGTGAAGCAGTAAGGGATGGGATGGTGGGGAGATTCAGGACTGTCAAATGAGCAGGAAGGGGAGACAAGGAGGCAATGATAGACCAGGCAAGGAGAACCACGAGTCAGCAGATGCCAGAGGAGTAGCAGGACAAACTTACATCCATTTTATGAGAGCATTCTGGGTACAGAGGATCCACAGGGATCTCACATGAGCTGACTGTTGTCTGTCTGTCTGTGGGAAAACAATTACTATATGTATGCTTTACACACATCAGGATGCTCACATATTATAAACAGATCTTACATGGAAGCTGAAAAACCCTGATGTGAAAGAGCTGAGCTTCAGACACATGAAGAAAAACACCAGCCGGACAATCTAGGGCTTTATATATAAATGTCCCACATATCCATATACCCATGAAAAGTATAGATTCTGTTTCTATCCAGAGCTGAGCAACTGTAAAAAAAATACAATCCATTCAAAATTATTATAGGTGAATAAACAGGTGTGAAGAAGGAGCATTGTTGGACCATGTTGGACCACCAATTATGTCAAGGAGGCCTGAGCTTGAGATCTGAGCAGTTTGACCCCTACATTTCTGAACCATTTTGTAAAGCGGTGAGAGGGCTGTACCGTTGCCTGAGCTCTGCAGGAGGACCTGCTCAGTGTGTGCTGCCCTATGGGACAGGTTCAGGGCAATGACTTGGATCTGCTCCAACAATTTCATTGGATGGAACCTGCTGGAACATGAGGGCCAGTGTCATCACAGCAGACAGGCACATCAGGCTTTCAACTGTAAGAGCCCAGGCTCATATCCAAGGTAGCTACTGAGGTGAGCTTAATGGTAAATATGGAAACCACCCAACTCCCAGCTCAAAGAAAGGACAGCATTATTAGGAAGCAAAAACCAAGGCTGCACCCTAACAGAGAAATTATTTTTTTCGGAGGGAGAAATCTCAGCACAGCCCACCGGCTGATCCCGTAAGATGGAAGATCAGGAGGAAAAATGGGTTTGCCGACATCTTCAACAACTGATCAGGAATGAACACAAAACAGCACAAGAAAAGCAAGAATCTCTCCAGCAGTGTAGTTCCAGTACACAGGTATACAGGTTTACAGCAGAGTCTCCTGGGAAATCTGTGCTCATGTGTCAAATCACATGTTCTGCATCGCATGCTTGCTGTGTGCCCTTTTCTTCATCTGCTGCTGGTATATCCTACTCTTTTACTTCATTCTCTCTTCGTTTTTTAAACAGACCTTCTCCTGGCATCAGGAACACAGGGACTTTCTGGAACATTTGTTGCATCTCTGTATCTCTGCCTGATTTATTTTCTAAAATCAAATCAGTTTTATAGTACGTCACAGTTTATTGCCAAATTAATTCCATTACTCAGAAGTTCTCTCTTCGACACCCATGTCTATGTTCTCCAATCAGCTAATGCCAGCATTTAAAAAAAACTGCAACTAAAAAAAAATTTAAGGTAATTCCTGGGGGGATTATGAAGGTATTGTTGCATAATAAGTTCAACTAAATACAAGTTAACAATAATAATTTTGTTAACTATGATGTAGCTATTACTGGACAGGACATTCCTCAGATCTTCTCTTTGATCATTTTTAAGTTTCTTCTTCAAATGCTGACAAAAAGCACCGTGAGGATATGGTCGCCATCCAACTTGTCCAGAAACACCTTCTCATTGCTAATAGCAAAGTTCAAAAATTGATTTGAATCACTGGTCCCAGTTTTGGTGGACAAACTCGAAACATTTTAAAATTGTTGTGGTCCTAAACTCTGAGTTTGTCCAGCAGGCCCTGTGTTACTGGGCAGCCTGAAATTTACTGCCACTTAGTGAAAGGAAGGGAGTCAGTACTAAATCCCTGCTAAATCCATGTGGGCATCCCTATGAAGCCATCTTATCACACGACAGGGGCTTAGCAAAACATCCAGCTGAACGCGTGTTTATGTATAAGTTCAAAAAACTGAGATGAGTATGTTATGAAAAAGGGTCTGCAGAGAAAATTCATAATGTGACAACATCCCCGTGAAGGACCGCAATGCTCCATTCTGACCTGGGAGTGATCATGGATTCCTCTAAGTGTAGGGCTGAGTATTGAATCGAGAAGGATATCATCAGGACGACCATGCTGAAGAAGATGATCCCCATCACAAAAATCCTGTGGCAAAGAGAGTGAAATGGAAGAATGAACGGATGGAATGGATGGAAGAAGGGGATGGGAGAGGGCAAGTGGACAGTGGAAAGAAACAGCAAATGAATTTCAGGAATGAAAGAGATAAAAATAAAAACTCAAAAAATATGCAAAGTGCTGCTCCATATTCACAGTTGAAGATTAACCAGGTGCCCTGAACTCTGGTGCAATGTTGTCTTGCGATAATAAGATATACTGGATATATTTCAAATGGGCAATTGGTTCCCAGTGGAATGGAGTTAGGAAGTGAGTCACTGTTTGGGGCTGTTTGTGGTCGGCTGTTTACAGTATAAATTTCACAATCTTTTGTGCTTTAAAAAAAAAACAACTAAAAAACAAGTCAAAACACAGTTGTAATTTCTCACCACAAATATAAAGAAACACCGTTGTGAGGACATGAAACCCAACACTTGTGCAAAATGTGAAAAGAAAATAAACAGTGCAAAGTCAAATGTAAGAAAGGACGCTTCTCCTGCAAAAATGAGGAGATTTAGCCCACCCATCACTCCAGTTGGTACTGCTGTCGTGAAAGTCTGCTGTTTTAGTCTGTCTCCATACAGTTCAGAGTTACAGCACAGGAGTCATTAATCCCCTTCTTAACTCCTTAATGTGGAAAACAACCCAACTGGAAACCCAGGCAAAAACCTCAGCTGGGACTGAGACGGTAATCCCACCACATCTCATCCTGCTCCAAAAATTTTTTGACCCTACAATTGCCACCTTCAGCCTACCAATAAAGATGTGGAAAACTATGTCTGTGCGTATTTGTGGATTCTGTTTTCCGATACACACCTCCCTCCACTGCAGGTTGCGCCCATCCACTCCCGTCACCCTAGAGCTTCCACTCCCACCATCTAGTAAACTTCCCTTGGACATAGTATAAATCCACTTGTGGTATAACAACACCTCCTTCTCCAGTGCCTCCTTGTGTTTGTGCAGCAATAGTCTTGCCCAGTCATAATACCAGGGGGCTTCTTCAGCCTCATGGCTGGAAGCTGAGGAAAGGCTCCATTAGCACTGTCACCAACTGTCTTGACTGTCCTCTCTGTGGTGTGGACACACCGGCACTCCCAGAGCACAACCACCTGCCCACCCATCAAAGTTATTAAATACATTAAGGATACAAAGGATCCCCATTCCCCTTATATATCTCCTTGCAAGAGCTATGCAGCGTTGGATTATGGGAGATCCATAAATAAGTCATTAGTAGATGCCGATGTCTAACAAGTTTTGGAGGAATAGACCTTGTGCTCCTGCAGTCCAGTGTCCCCAACCCTCTTTTTTAACAGGTCGCTACAATATTATATATGTCATGTCTGTGTTTATTTCCTACACATCCAAAAAATGAAAACAACCTTTTCTTTATACTGGAACACCAACTGTAAAATATTGTTTTTCATTAACCTTGCAATAAGGCAACTCCTCCCATCAATACTTCTCATTTCCATACATAAATATTCCTACATGAATCCTGCTCTGGTGGGAGGCCTGAGACTGAAGACAGACACCACCCACAGGGAAATGACACGTATGCTTGACATACCCTGTGGGAACATACATGGGTCATGTGACCAGTCTAAGGTGTTTAGAATTTCAAAAGACATTCAGCGGTAAAGTTTGCATCTGACATCCATTCAGACTGACTGAGCACAAGGTCTGCAACTGTCAGCGTGTTGATCTTATTATGTGAAATGATCTCAGTTTATGCCTGTTTCACTTTCAGCATTGTCTTCATAACCAATAAAGATTTCAAAAAACAGACTATACTGTGTGTGTGTGTGTGTGTGTAAAGGAAACAATGGTTTTACATTGCCATTACATTGGTTTTACAAAAGATGTACACAGTTACAGTGAGGGTTCACACACTTCAGGAACAGTATTGATCCTTCATGGTGAACAAAAACGTGTGAAATATCACAGGTAATTATTTCAAAGGAACTACATGATTACAGAGTTTCCCATTCAGTTAACCGGTTGTCTACATGAGGTAGTATAGCGTATACTTTATATTGCCTTGTTTACATGCCATAAATGAGTGTACCCTTACCTTATTGGATGAAACATCATGAGAAGTTTTATCTTCATTACTGTGAGGTCCCAAAACCAAAGAACACACTGCTACCTGTTATACCTTTTACCTGGAGCCCTTCTCCCTCCAGGCTGCTCTTCAGAGCACTATGCAAAGGTCCGTGTATGTGTGTGTGTGTGTGTGTGCGTGTGTGTGTAATTGTCTTGTGATGGACTGGGTTCCTCCCATCCGCGGAGTATCCTAGCTGATGCTCTACACTTCCAGGGTGGACTCCAGACCACCAACTCTGTCATGATCATAGTAAAAATAACCTTTTAATTAATTTAATTTTAACGTATGAAGCCTGTTATCTTGTTGGCCGTTGAGGTCCTTACTCAAAGCAACCCAACAATTCTGAGAAGACCTATTTCAAGTAGCAGTTGAGTCTAATCTATAAGATATAGGAGAATGAGTGCATTTTAGACTTGTCCTGCTTGCTTGACTTGCTCCTCCAACCCCCTGTTTATATAGCTAGTCTTACCTGCTCCTGGTCCTCTGCTTCTTCTATCATTGCCTTGCTCTTATGCGTTTGCTAGCACTGTGTTCCAGTCTCCTTGCCCTCCAAGACACCCCTGGACCCACCGTTCTTTCTCACCATGTTCCAAGTCTCCAGGTCTTCACAGAGCCACCACAACTCCACCTTCCCCATGGATGTAAAGTTCACTACTTTTTCACCTGTAAATCAACTTTGCACTTGAGTCCACTCTATTTTACTGGGATCTTGACAAGTACCTTTAGTTGTTTTTTTCTCCTGCTGTCCCTGTGTAAACCTTTTAAAACATTATATAAGGAGGTTTTAACATATTATGTTACTTTCCTTTTTTTTGAGGATACTTTTTTAATCTGAAGTCACCTATCTGGGTTACAGTCATCATATTTCCCCAGTTTTATAGGCGTAATTCATGGCAACCAGCAGAATGAAGATGTGGCCCCACCTGGATTTTTAAATACTTAAAGAGTTTACGGTCTCTAACCCACTGCCTGACTCAAGATGTTTTTTTTTTCTACACCAGCTTGACACAGAAACTCTCCCTCATTCCTTTCACCCTCCCCAGTAACAGCACCCTGTCCTGCTGGGTTTCAGAGAAATTGAGAGGACCAAACCTACCACATGGAGTACTGTTACTGTAAGACACCCCTGAAGTTTGCCAAACTGGCACACGTGGTGTTTGCCATCAGGACTCCGAATCCACATGTTCCGGCTTAGCTCTTTCAGTACTCAGGGCACTTTTCACAAAGGAGAGATGGTTTCAGGTGCATTTTCCTGTGGATCATAACTCACACCTTGTCTGTGCTTGTTGTCCTGAGCTAAAAAAGAGCCAAATGCAATAGTGTTTTTTTCTTATCTGAAACACTGTTCCTGTAAAACACATTGATACAGACACCCTCCCCTACCGGGGTTGTTTGTTCCATACCACGTTGAGTGAATTCTCAAAGTGAGAGGGTCTAAAGGCAACTATTTCTGTTTTCTACAAATAAATAAGGAATAAAGTTCACAAGATCAGTACCTGCCATGTTTTCCACTTCACATGACGCTGGGGACACAACAAGGACACAGAGGCTGTAGTGTTGAAGCAAGTGTCTCTCATGCGGGATGATCTGCGTTTGATTGTAACTTCAAGACTATTTGACATCAGCAGATCTTGTTTCCAGGGAAATTTACGAGTTACTGCATGCAATTTAGCCCAGAAATGAACAGACTGACACAGCTGGGGCACAGAAACCTTCTTGGTTTGAGACACCAAGCTTGTATCTCTGTCACAAGACGTCGGACGCGAGCTGCAGTGCTATGGTACAGGACAAAATTCCAGCCGCGGACCACATACTGGGAGGACATGCCACTGTTCTGGCTCTACCTTGTCACAAAAGCCAGTCCCTGACAACTGACAGTCTGTTCAACAGAAAATTTCCGGCCCTTTCTCAGCTCCTCTGAATGTGCAGAGGGGTTCTTGGAGACACTTGGCCATTATTTCTGAAGGTTCAGGAGTTTTGGGGCTCATTACCAACATCACTATTAAAGGAGGTGGGGGGGGGTGGTTTGAGGGCAGCAGCGATAATAAGTTACTGACATTTATCTCATCAAAAACATATGCAGTGGCCACTGTGAAAGCAACACAGGATCCTGGGCAGTCAAAGCCACTGGGTCCTGTGAAGGCCATGTTTGACTGAAATACTAGGACTTTAGAAACACAACAGCTGTGCTTTTGTCTCGTACAAACACAGCAAACTCATCAGAAAATGGGAATTATAACTGCTATAAAACCGACAATACTTCCTCACGGGTGGCTCACCGCAGAGCTCCTTTATGGCTACTGGACTTTGGAGAAAAATATCTTCCTAAATTAAAAAAATATATATATCCTCACTGATCCCGAACGACTTTTCCCCTGGTTTTTTTTTTTTGTCAAACAGGGGTGGTGTGGCGTGGGGGGGGGGGGGGGC
>UFQX01000041.1:110360-145419 GCA_900497675.1 Arapaima gigas | reverse complement strand
GGGGGGGGGGGGGGGGGGGGCTCACAGTACCCCGGATGATGTTGTTTCAGTCCCCATGTCCAGCAGTTTGTATGGGATTTGCATGCTCTCCCTGTGTTTGCATGGGTTTCCTGCTACAGTTCAAAGATGTTTCAGGCAGTTTGGTGACTTAGCTCTGCCACCAGTTTTGAATATGCACGTGGATCCCCTGGGGTGGGGATGGAACCTATCAGTCTAAGGCCCTGTGTTTCCACGATAGGCTGCGGAGCACCATAATCCTGCCTAGAATAGATACTGACAGTGAGTGACTGGGAGTTTTGGGAAACAGTGCAAAGTTAATCTGTCCCCCTTCCCCTAATCTGTCTGAATGGAACTAGACCATAAATGCATATTTTGAAATGCTGGAGAACAGTCCAAGCTGAAATTATGATGTACACATACAAACGTGGCCACGGAGAGTTAAATGGAGACTGAGGCTGTTTGCATCCAGAGTGCTGAGCTTTCCTTCATCACTTCAGCACATACCAGATGCGCACCAGGGCTTGTCTTTACCTGTTCCAGAGGAGGAGCGAGACGTGCTACTAAAACCAAATCCAGAGACCAAGAGGTTACCTTGTAAGAAGCCACAGTTTGGTCTCCCAGCGAAAAATCACCCTGTGGTGACTCCTTTCCAGAGATAACCTCCAGGTGACACAACCCTGGTGACAGGTGACGCTACAGGGTCAGGCTGTAGTGTTCTAGCACTGAAGTCACCTGCTTTGCATAACAAGGTGAGCACTATCTCTATACTACTATGTGTGCATTTAATCGAGGGCTGGAGGGAAATTGACTTGTGACCAGAAGGTTCCAGGAACAAATCTTGTGAGGGAAGAGAGCTGCTATGCTTCTGAGACAGTTACTTAACCTGAATTCTTTGAGTAAATTAAGCTGCTGCATAAATGAAAAGAGAAGGACGAAAGCAAGGAGTCGTATGATATTTTGATGCTGATCCCGACCGTGTCTGAGCTCCAGTTATCTTCCCTGACAGTGATGGCCAGATCTGTTGCAGATCATTGGAGGACGTCAGTAATGGGGGTTTACAGCCTGTGCTTCGCTCTGCTGTGTAGTCCGTGCCTTGGCCAGTGTAAGTAATGTCCCAATCCAAAAAAAGCTTTATTAAAAACCCCTTTTCCCACTTTGGAGAAACACCACATATGCTGCCTACCTGAAAAAACATTAGCAGGCTGCAAGACCAATATCTTCTCACCTTGGAAAACAAATGGACTGAACGCAGTTAAAGACGTTTAGAAATAAGAGCAAAATTCAGGAAGCCAAAGTCATTAAAGCAGACACAGCTTTCTCCTCAAAACCTGGAGCAGCGGCTTTATAATGTCCAGCCGTAACCTGAAGGGTCAACAGCTTTTTAATGGTGATCAAAGCAAATATATGCATGTTCTTTGGGTGGGTGATGTTAACTAACATTATCCCTTAACACTAACTTGTCCAAATCAGGGACTTGGTGGTCCAGTGTTTGAAACACAGGACCCATCCTGTGTTTCAAACACTGGCAGGGTACACCCTGGACAAGATGACAATCCATCGCAGGGTCATCTCAGACACACCTGCACGCACGCACACACACACACACACACACACACACACACACACACACACTACACAGGTAGTTTAGAGTCAGTACCAGTGGTGGGAGACTCATGCAAAACACAGAGAGAACATGCAAACTCCACACCTGCATCTGAACCACACAGCTGAGCCCAGCAGCCGTGAGGCACCAGTGGTTCCAGGTGCACCACAGTGCCACCCCGTCCAACAAAGTTATTACAAAATGCCACAAAGATCCGTCAGTGGTTACAGATCTGGAGCCATGTCTAAACAGGCTCAAGTCCCAGGCTTTATGAATAACATCTTCTCTTCCAGCTGTCCAAAACCTGATGGAGCTGAATGTCCCAAAGCTGCTTACGGTGTCGTGTAACCAGAGGATGGAGCTGCACTGTAAAATCATCTCTAACCAAAAGCTCACGGTCAACTACATGTCTTGGCTTGATCCCGCTGGCAGAGCAATCTGCGAGGTAGATGACACAACCCCCACAGATGGACCCCTGTGCACCTACACGAAGGGCAAGGAGCTGGTGCTCCACCTGCCCAACATCACACCAGCCACCCAAGGCAGTTACACCTGCAAAATCAGGTCCGATAGAGGCTCGAAGCACAACATGTCTGACGTCAAGCTGCAAGGTGAGCTCACGCCACACCGCCTCACTTCTGAGGGTCACGCGGGTGACACATTCACACACTAGGGTTAGTTTTGAGACACCAGTTCACCACTCTTTGCACTGCAGTAGGAAAGTAGAGCACACAAGCACAGAGAGAACACCATTTATAAGCTGAGCCAGATTTGAACACCTTAGGAAGGAGGGTGTTAGGAATGCGGCACTGAAATGGACTCCGTTCCCGCAGAATGCTACGCAGAGGGGTCATGGTCATCGACCGACACGGAGGTGACCTGCTGCTTCCCTGGCGTCTACCCTGAAGGGACGATCCACTGGTTCTCTGGAGACAGCAATGTGACGGAAGATGCTGTGATGATGCCCAGCCACCCGGACAGCCAGGGCCTGTTTAACGTGTCCAGCACACTGCTCAGCGCCCAGCCAGAGGCAAGTTACACCTGCAAACTGTGGCTCCCCACCGGAGGGTCCACTTTGGTGGAGATCGAAAGAGTGCGGAAATGGCCATTTCGCAAATTCCTAAGCTCTAAGAATGGAGCTGAGGGGCTTGAGCAGCAGCTGCTGTGGGCCTTGCTGCTGGCCAGCTTCATGATGGACTAACACAGTCCGGCCGAACCCTGTCGCAGAATGTATCCGAACCAATCCAACTGCCACCACGTCACATCGTGTATCTTTTTAATAAAAGAGTTGTATGGAATACTTCTGGCTGCATTTGTACACACTTAACCGCAATGTTATGTTTTCAGTGCATAAAAAATATTGGTAATGTTTTCCGCTCTTTTCTGTTAAAATTTCCCCACCACCCCCAGCTGGGCCTACAAAGCAAAGGGTGTTTAATAAAACTTGTCATTTCATGTTCTTGCTGATGCTGGTGATGAAATGCAGGCCAAGGCAGCGCCTGCGGGGCGGGAGCTTCGCCAGCGGTTGCCGTCCAGGCACCGGATCTCCTATCCCACCTGTGTGTCCCAGCCAACACTCCGGGAGGGAATCGAAACACAGCAGAGCGCAGATTTCACGAAAAAGAAGCGTGTTTTGTTTAGAGGGAAGGGTGAAAAAAACGCAAGTCAAATAAAATCTGGTTCGTGTTGCCACACGCTCGGTCGGAGGAATGAATTAAACAAACTTTTCCCGGTTTTTAGAGAAAAAACATTCATACCCGAGTCAACACCCTGCACTTGAGTAACGGAGCAAACAATGGCAAAAAAATCTGTTTTGGGGATAACATAAAAAATTCTTAAATGTTTTCAATTTTGAAAATGTTTTCCATCCATTGTGACGGACAGCTTATCCCGAGCAGGGCTGTGGCGACCAGGAAGGTGTGGGCGCTTGGCGATGAAACTGGCACTGGATGGGAGGTCAATCCATCCCGGTGATTTTTTTAAAAATACAGTAAATTATTATGGTAAATAAGCACTGGTAGAACCGCACTGTAGGACGCAGTGTTAACTGAAATATTTCGTTTTAAAACGTGGCTCTTGCCACAGAGCTGTAGGCTCCAGCCGAGGTGCTAAATCACGTGAACTGTTTGCAATGTCCAGGAGGGACTTGGTGGTCATACTAAAGCTCCCAGTGGGTCCAGGTAATAATGGATGGATGGATTATGTGCAATTGATGCGGAAGTGATTTAATGCACAATTAAGCAATTCAGACACGTTCATAAAACCCTCCTACACATCACAGGTGGCAGGACAGGGATGCAAAATGTTTCTTATGCAGGTTTACATTTTCGAGACAAGAGAAAAATGACATTGTTCTGTGTAAAATGTGCCCACTGCTGAGGTGAGAGAACATTCCCACACTTTTCTGCAGTGCTTCCTGCTAGTAAACACCACCGTGACGCCCCCCGGAATAAAGTTTTCGTTAATTTTACACTCTCCATCCCTGACACGCCTCCCTCCGACCAACACGGTTACGGTAACCGGCCTGCGATTTTCCACGGTCCCCCAGCGGGATGAGACAGGGATCCAGTGGGCGGCATTCTGTCCAGGTTGTGCCCATGCACAGCGGGCACGAGAACAGGAAGCTGGCCGAGGCCCACATAAGCTCTTCCTGCAACAGATAATGGACAATTGTTCCCGCTGCTGCATTATAGGAACTCCACTTGTTCCTGTACCACCTGCATGCGACACACAACCCCACAGCGGGGCTCTGAAGTCGCTCAGATGACGGCCTTGCAGGCTTCTGCTGCGCGAGACTCAGACGTAACCACTGAGGGAAACAAACAATGGAAACACTCCACAGTTCTTGGGGTTTGATGACCGAGTTCAACGGCGAGTTGCTTTTTGAAACACTCCCTCTCTCACTTCTCTCTGACGCTTCAAGGCTGCACTGCTGCTGTGCGGCGTCTGTCACCTCGTATCTCAAGCACGTTCCTGGTCTGGAGTATCTGAAATGGGGCCCCTTTACAACGAACCCTTAAAGACAGACCCTACACCCTCAGATACACAGCCCTAGCTGTCCAGTGCAGAACAGTGAGTGTGTGTGTGTGTGTGTGTGTGTGTGTGTGTGTGTGTGTGTGTGTGTGTGTGTGTGTGAGAGCTTCCCCTTTACAGGCAGCACCACAAACAAAGCACATTGTTCCTGAGGACCCAGACTGGGAAGTCACCAATGATCAGTTATCCTGACTTCCTCTTTATGTGCCGTTTAAACCCCCCCTGTGCTGCCGCCGCCGTTGTTTCTCACGGCAGCCTGGCCAGGGAGGACGGTGAGGCCGGCAAAGACCAGCAGGTGAGCGCTGCTCTCGTTGCTTCTCCTAGTGTAGGCTAAGGATTTGCACCATGCGCCGCTGATGTACTAAACTGGCAGGCTTCACTGAACCTAAGATCAACGAGAGCTGGGCAGAAGGTTGCTAAAGTCATTGTCTGACGTGCTTTCACATCCAGCATCGTTGAACCCTTGAGCTTCTCACCAAAGCTAAATGTGTCCCTCAAACGGACTGAGGTTTAAATGATTAAAACTTTTCCAACTTAGCAAACAGGTGGTGATCAAATAATAAGAAAATGAAATTCTTGTCTGTTGTTCTCCAGCTGGATGCCGCCCACTCTGATCCAGCTCCCACCAGCCTGAGTCCGCTCTTCAGGGAGGGAGCTAGTGGTGTTCCCCGTGGGTGTTTCCCACCTGTCTGCGCCTCTGGACTTGGTCGAAGCTCCTCAGTGTCTGTGGAAGCAAAACCTGAGGAGTCTGGAACAAGTACAGGGTCCCAGACTCCCATGCCACGGGTACAGTTGGCCACCCACAGGGAAGGGTAACAGGTCTGAGAAGTGGATGTACGACAGAACGATTGGAGACTGGAAGCCCGGGGGAGGGCTCCTTGAGAACCTCGAGGATGGCGTTCTTCCCTTCAGTGAGATGTTGTACACCTCTACAGCACAGATTTGCATAACATCACAGTAAGAGTCGTTGCGCTGACTTCGTTTTTTTAACTGACACGTTTCACCAGAGGGACTTGCCATGGTAAGCTGCTCCAAATTATTCTCCCATTTATGCAGCTAGATAATTTTTACTGCATCTGTCCACGGTAAGCACCCTGCTTAAGGATAATACAGATGGGGATCTCTTCAAACCTGGGTGCTCAGAGTACCGTGCCACAGCTTTAACCACTGCGCCACCTGCTGGCCCTGATGATTTTTACAGCAAACATCTCCAAGGCAACAAGACAATATGGTCCTACATATAGAAGGACATTTCACTGGAACGGTGTTGATACAAATATGAAAAGAAAAAAGAACAACATTTACATTACACGTGCTAATTTGCGTTTTTTGGAAACACGGTGTTTTTTGTGCACAGTGAAGTCCTTTCATCGTGAGCAGAGCTGTATATTCACTTCTGCTCAAGTATGAATGTAACAACGGCAGGAACGCACTGCGGAGCGAATGGGCCGCGTTTTATTCTGAATAAACCTTTAACCGCAGAACAAGATGATGACACATTAAAG
Organism: Arapaima gigas; assembly: GCA_900497675.1. Taxonomy (NCBI): domain Eukaryota; kingdom Metazoa; phylum Chordata; class Actinopteri; order Osteoglossiformes; family Osteoglossidae; genus Arapaima; species Arapaima gigas. The sequence continues at coordinate 139,278 of UFQX01000041.1, read as the reverse complement.
TTAGCAGCTAGTCACAACAGAAGCTTTTAGATGAAATCGCTCAAGGAAACAATCACATCTGACCTTTGCATTTGAACACAGTGCAAATGCTGACACAACACAAAGAAATAGTGGTGAGCTGTGTTAAATTTTTAAATATTCACACCTCACACCCAACATTTTATTGTAGCGGTAAATGAAAAGACACTTTTAACCACAAGGTGGTGGCCTTATGAAGGTAACTATTCACTATCGATCGTTGAAATTCACAGTCAATGTTCAGTCTGCTTAACTGACCGTGTTCTTATGCTGGGACTTGAGCGCTTGGGGTCGACTTCCTGGGAAGGTTGCTGTACAAAAATAAACCGAATTTAGCCAAACACAAATTGTACAACATGACAAGCTCCACCCCGACCTCTGCAACAATAAAACATATGAAATGAGGCTTTTATGAACTTGGTAAGACAGAGTTCGCATATTTTTATTTATACTTTCTGTCAGCAGGCAAAATCAAAGCTTCTTCTTGTTGACTCTTTGCTGATCGCGAATTTGAAAGGAACTCGTGTATATCGGGAGGTCCTGGGTCTTGGCACCGACGCCAGTCTTGCAGGTGTAATCCAGGAACTAAGAAAAAAAGATTTTTTTTTTTTTTAAATCAAAACTGTGCAACTCTCTATCATGCTGCTTGACCACATTCTTTCCCACACTTTATGTGCCATTTCAAATGTTTTTTGTGTACAAACACAGTACTAGAAACTTGAAAGTTTTCCTTTTTTTATGTACAGCCAGTTTTGAATACATTTGCTGAATGATGACTAAAATACTGAAAGTGTGATTTTACCTTCTCCTGGTTCTGCTCTGCTGAACTGGTTCACCTGAGTGTTGTCTAAGATTAAGAACACATGTCCACATGTATCTGCGTGTAGAGCATTAAGGGGTAAGACGGAGGAGAGGAGGGGAGGAGAAGGAGAGGTGTGTCTGAGGTCTGCGAGCCCCTTCATCTCCATGTACCTACAGACACAAGCAGTTGAGACAGGGACCTTAGAAGCAGGAAGGAACAGGGAGAGAGTCTATCAGGAGGGGACAGAGCGACTGGTAAACAAGTCATAGAGAAAGGCAAAAAACAGGTGAGCTCATGATGGCGACAGAGTCCAAAGGAGACAGGGAGGTACAGCCCCTCTCGGACACCGAGAAGGCGATGATCCAGGACACCTGGGCCACAGTCTACAAGGACAGTGAGGATGTGGGGGTGTCCATCCTCCTCAGGTACAAGTAACCTTCTGCCTTTCTCACTTCTCTACTACTCATCCAGGAGCTGCATTTCACTTAAACAGCACAGCGCTACACATCTAATTTGCACATTTACCCACTTTGCACACCTGGGCAGGTTATAGAGGCAGTTCAGGTTACTATTACAGACCCTGTTGAGTAAAACAACAGCAAAACCCCCAAGTGCCACTCAGGCTTCTTTCCAGTTAGGACAGGACTGCACGGGATCTGGGAGAGGATCGAAATTTACTGATCTCCACAGGGAAATTCGCAGCTGCACACACAAGGGACAGAACAATGAAGAAAAGACAAACGTTTGTAAAAAATAAAAAAAAAACAATTTAACAAATAAATAACAATTCAGTACAATAATAAATGCAGTTTAATTGCTCTCAGATCCTTGTGTGGCACTAAGGAGGTGGGAGGCTGTGGGTAAGAAGGACCCCCCACTTGTCTAAGCGAAGCAGACTGCTGATTTTCCAACTTCCACATCTGTATTGTGACCCTACGAGTTGCTGCCGCCCAAAAGGAGGTGGTTTGTGTCGTATATTCATCAGAGTGACTTCTAGCTGCCCCCCAAAATGCCCATGAGAGGATGTGGCTCCTGTGCTAGAATAAACCCTGGAGAAAAAGTCACACATGCGTATCGGGACATTCGCAGCAAACAAGCTCTGTCTGTCTACCATCTCCGGCACCATGTTCACCGCTGGTCAGGAATATAATTCATTATACAGCTGTGCAGCAGTTGCTTTCACCCACATAGCTTCCATTGTTCACGTAATTTGGACTCAAAGGTTTTTTTTTGTTGTGAATGAAAGATCTACTAAAGACGTGACCAAAGAGTGTCGTCTGGCCCAGAGATACGGTGAAATTACACCCTTTCAAAGGAGTAGCCTACTGTACTGTGCTCTTGCACTTTCACTTCTTAATCGAATCAGTTTTGCGGAATGAATCTGGCTTCTCAGCTGCTCCATTCTTGGTGTTCTCACACAGGACCAAGAGGGAAACCGAAAGACAAAAGTATCATTTGCTTTGTATTCTGATTTCGTTTGCTCGGCAGGATGTGTGTGGACCTGAACGTGTGGCACGTGGCGTCGCCTCTCAATTCTGACTGAGTAAGAAATGTCGGCTCAGCTGACCGCTGGGCTCCATTTTCTGTCACCTCTCGGTGCCCCACGTCCACCCACTTGCAATGAACGGGACAAAAGGGCCAGGACCCTCAGAGACTCAAAATGAACCTTCTGCTCCAACCTGCTTTTATCATCCTGTCCCAAAAGTAGCAAGCAAGACGAAGTGCCTGTAGGGGTATAAAGTCTTAAGAGGAAATATAAAATGCTGCAATAAAACAATAACATATCAAAACATGAGTGGTAACCAGACTTCTGTGTAGAGACGATTACCTCAGGAATCAGTACAACGTAAATATCTCATTTATATGCGGCCACAGCTACAGTTATTACACAAAGTATCTCTAGCCTGTTTTAATTTATCTCATCTGATCTGAGGCCAAGAATGAATCCGGTAGAAAAGTACCAAACTGGATACCGTCAGCTACAGAAATCCGACGGAGTGAGATGAGGAGGCAGCTCCAGCACAACTGTTGCAACTGCACTCTGGTCTGGTCTGGTCTTTGTACAATGACACATGAGCAGGTCCTGATGGTGGTATAAAGAAGATATATATGCAGGATCAGGTCATGGTTTCAGTTTGCAGGGACAGTCACAAACAGTTCTTGGAAAGGGAACTTCAAATGAGAACATTTTGGTGGACTCAAACTCTCATGAATGCAGCAACACGATCCTGTGACCCCCCCCCCATATGACTCCTGAAGGAAACAGACAATGGGAAAGTGTACCTAATACCAAGGTTGCCAAATGTTTCAAGGTTCCCACCACTCCCCACTGAGCCAAACCAAAAACACAAGCAGCTCCTCGCTTGCACGGCAGGTGAAACACGCAGAGCCCAACACTTTGGTTGGAGGGAAACATGTCCAGCAATTGGACAGAGTAGCCAGTGAGACCAAACTGCCATCTGCGCATGTTTAGAACTGACTAATTTGTCAGAAGATATCAGCACATGTTTCTTCATGGTGCTGGAGAGCTGCTGAGATGAGACGCAACATGCCCCACCTTGCAATAGCCACCCTCTCTATAACAGTCACCCCTCTAAGCCCCCCAGTCTGCTAGACAAGAAATCTTTTGCCATGTTTTGTAATACAGGTTAAGCTATTCCAATGTCACTGGGCATTTCAAAGCGGAATAACATCATGGCCACCACTGCAGAGAAGTTTAGTCTCAACAGATGGCTTCATCATCTTCAATAAGGTGGTTAAGTATCTCACGTTAGAATATTTCTCTGTCTTCTGTAAGAGAATATTTACTTGTGATCTCATTAGGTGACAAGATACATGATAGCTGGTGTTAATAAATCACAAACAAATCCCAGAGGAACCAAAAGAACATGTTCCTTTACCTGTCAAAACAATGGAACTGTGACAGCAGAAACAAGGAAAGATATGTCTCTATTCTTGGCGGCAGGTTCTTTGTGAACTTCCCCTCGGCCAGGCAGCTCTTTGCTCAGTTCAAGAGCATGGAGGACCCTGGCGAGATGCGGCACAGCGCTCATCTGCGGAGACACGCTGGCCAAGTCATGGGTGCCATCGACAGTATGCTGGCAATCCTGCATGACCCTGAGCGCATGTCCTCCACCCTGGAGAGCGTGGCCAGGAGACATGCCCTCCGGCACAACGTGGAGTATTTTGAGGTGAGCACGTTCACATATCTTCATATGAGTTATTAAACTGGTGAAAGGTGCCGACACAGTGGTTCATCCTGCTTTGCTGTCTTGATTTTCTTCCTCCACTTCTCCCCTCAGATCCTGAGCGATGTGACTCTGGAGGTGCTGCTGGAGAGTTATCCACAATGCTTCACTAAAGAGGTACAGAGCGCCTGGAAGAAACTCATGGACCTCATCCAGTGGCACGTGGCCCGGACGTATGCCCTGTTGAGCCAACCATCCAACGCTACAGTCTGAATCTTCTCAGCTTCTGCTCAGGGTAATTGAATGTGAAATGTAGCAAAGAGCTCCCTGCTGGTAACAGAGTGATGTAAACCAAGTACATATCTAACTCAGCTTCTGAAGAATGGGGGATATAACCAGAAAAAACACTGCAGCAACATCTCAATTAGGATTACTTTCTGTAGCTACATGGCAATATTTTATTTTATCCCTTTGAGTAATTAACCATAATTTAATGGGAAATAAAGTCTTGGTCCCGGAGAAGCTTGGTACCGGTGTTGCGTGTTCCCTAAGGATCGATAAACAGGTAATCTGCTGTGGTGTGTGTGTCCAGCATTAGAATTCCCTTTAAAAACCAGACATTCCGCACCAAGGGCTGGCCTTGGGCTTCTTTGGGGTCTTCACTGAGATCTTGCTTGCCTAGTGGTGCAGCCCCCGAAGCACTGGGATCCACTGGTCCAACAGGAGGCTGTGTAGAACCTTAATGCCTTCGTTCATATTACTATGGATGGTGGAAGCTCCGTGCAGGGCAAGGAGGCAGGAGTTCAAAGTTGTCTGAAACACCTGAAAGTGCTAACACAGCACATCATGGCTTACTCCTGCCACCCCACCCGACCCTTAACACCACTGCCCTGGAGCTACTGCAATCCTGCTAATCCATCCATGGATGCTGGGTGATGACAAAGTGAGAATCCTGCTTAGACAGAGCAGTCATCCTCCTTCACATCGTAGCCATGAGTCCCCCCCTTACAGTTAGGACATGTGCACCACCATTATGGTGCTCAACACACTGACTGTCTTCCTCAGATTGAGGATGTTCTCCAAATGTACCAAACCGTGACTCACAGGGCTTCCTACTCCAGCCTACAAATAGTAATTGAGGAACCGAAACTCACAACCAGGCAAAGTTACACAGTGTGATTGTACCATGGTTTTCATGTTCTTCACATGTGAAGGACTCTTCTCATTTGCTCGCATGTAAAACTACAAGTTATGACTTTCTGCTGTGGTACCAGCCAATTCACTCTTCCTCACTTTTCTGTGTCATATTGCACCCTACATTTCCTGCATTCGACATATTCCGAATATGGTTCTATTTGTAGTTTGTCAGGGAAATAAAAGCACTGGAATGCACTGTGGTTGGTGTGCAAACATCAGCGTAATGGTGGTCAAACTCAGGTCAAGCTCAGGGAACCACTTTATCAGCTGCAACTGTGATACAGTGAGCAGCTATTATAAAACAATAAAGACGCTTGTCATCTAAAATTTCAGTGAAAATATTATTGGGGGTAAAGGTATACGTTATTGCCCCCTTTTTTAGACAGCCGGAAAAAGTCAGATACAGCTGCTCCTCTTTGGTGTTTCATTAGTGCTGGAGAATAAGGAGGACACTGATTCAAACCGGATCTCCTAAAAATCAATTTTGCTTTTACTGTAGTTTTGTAATTCATTTCCTTTTGTGGAGCTGGACAGCCATATACATTGGTACCACTGTCAAACATGCTGACGTAACAGAGCAATAAAATCAAAGTCCATTGCCTGTACATTGCAAACAATGTTGTGTTAAAACAAATGAAGTGTACAACTAATTTACTAGAAAGTTAAATAAAGTAATTCATTTTTCATCTTCATTTCTTATGAAAGACTACCACACAGAAAATTAATATAACAGGTTTTGAGGTCACAGAAAAATAACCTTTGTATTCAGTCAAATTTTTGAAATCTTCATACCATGTTCAGAAATTTGACTTTAACAATCCTTAAATGCATACTTAACCTATATGAAAAGACTGCTCAAAAGATTTATTTTGCTTTACAGTTTATTTAGCAGATTTTTAATGTCCATCAGTATATGTGATGATTTAATAACTTGATTTGGAACCAGTTATAGGACTTTCCTGATTTCACGCACTACAATCCCCACAATCCTTCGAGAAGCACAAACCGGACGTAGGACTACAGATTTACAAGCCCGATGAGAAATCTTCCTGCTGCTTCTAATACTGATGGAAATTTCGTTCTTTGCAACGATTTTTTATGCATTTTGGGGCAGAAACCTGTATAAAAGTTTTTAATAAGTTTATATGAACAGCTCTTATTTTTGAGGATGTGCCGTTCTCTGGTTACCAATGGAGACAGGATGACGCCTCACTGATTCATGCAGGTTTGTTAGCTAACTTGCTAACTCCTTTCGATCAACAAGTCCCAAAGACATGGTAAGTGATTAAATAAGTACCACAGTAATGGTCGAAAAGGTTGCGCTGGCGAGTTAAGGTGTTTAAATGAACACGCTTTACTGCAGGCTTCGAAACAGAAGAAAGGGCTGAAAGGTGAGTCATCTGCGCTTTTTTATTTGATGTGCTACTAGTTTCGACCTGCTGGTAAATATTCGCTGAGGCATGAAACGTCTTCCAGGTTCCATCGATGATATGCTGGGTGATCTGTTAGGGGACGACGGTATGTATGAGCTGCTCTGAACGTCGTATTTCCTCGGTTCCCGTAACCCGGTCTTCCATATGTTCTGCTAATCTCTGTAGGTTTTTACGTTTTAAATAGAAATGCTGGCTTTTTACGAACGTCTTCTCAGACTCCCCAGTGAGGAGCCGGTCCCCGGTTCGTGTTCAGGGGAAGGGCGGGGCTCTGACGTCACGCAGTGGAAAACGGTTAGTTTGTGCGCACGCGCAGGAGAGCAATGTTGTGGTGGTGGTGGTGGTGGGTGGTGGTGGGTGGTGGTGGGTGGGTGGGTTATAAGAGCATCACTAACAGTCACAGTGATTTTACTTTTAAATTGAACAGTTTCGTGAGCATTGAGAATGTGTCGTATTTCCACAGGTCTTTGCTGGATGATGACTTCTTCAGCAAGCTGGCTGAAGAAGCTGGGGAGGAGGAGGTGGGCTGGCACTGTCATGACTTGGTCTACACTGTGAATCTTCAGCTCTGACTATCTGAATCAGCTTGATCTGCTGTCTGAGGGGGTTTCGATGTTTTCACAGGGTTCTGATGTATCTGAGGCTGATCCAAAGGCGCTGTTGGAGAGCATGAAGGTACCATCTGATGGTTAAAGAGGCATTCATTCTTCAACAAGATTTAGTTTTCTCCAACTTTGACATAAAGACAATAACAAATCCCGAACTTAGAGAAGCAGTTAGACATCTTCTTTAAGTGTCTGAAACCTTCAGAAGAGTGCTACTTCTGTGGAGATTCAGACAGCGTCAGGCTTCAGCAGATGGTGTAAAATGGGAACTGTCTGGTTCAAATCTTTAACCGCAATACCACCTGCTCACCTGTTTGAAATCATATTTCCACCCGGAAGTCTAGAGAGCGGATAGTGAAAACCTGCCCAACTCTTTTGCTATATATTGTATCACCGACCCATCATCTTACTGATGAGGCAAATGCTCAGGGTTAACTGTTACTCTGCCACCTCTGTCCAGGACATGGATGACATGGATGCCGACCTGTTTGGATCAAAGAAGAAGCCCAGTTCTGCTCCACCTCAAACAGCTAAGACTTCTGGGATTGGACATAAATCTGGAGACAAGGCAAAAGCAGGAGAGACAGGTGTTATGAGTGTTTCACTGGTAATGGTGATGACAAAGTTAGTAATATGCATTGGAATAAACTAATTATAGTAGCAGCTAAAATATGTTTCTATATAAAGATTTGTTTTCCTTTTAAAAATATTTGTTTAAATAATTAGTCTTCATACTGCTGATTGTTCAATCTTTTTTTTTTTGCATATGTGTGTGTGTGTGTGTGTGTGTGTGTGTGTGTGTGCGCGCGCAGAGCACCCCGAAAGTGAGGTGAAGAAGCCCAGCTCAGCTCCAACTCCTGCCACACGTGACTACAAGAAGTTCACCTTCAACAGTGAGCCGGAACCCTCCGAGACTGTCCCTGTTACCTGTGGGTCCCCACATGGACCCAACCTGTCACAAAAGACACGTTTTCTCCACCTGTACTGTAACATATCAACTGGATACGTTTTGTGTTCTCTAATAAATACCATACAACTTTACCCTACAACATTCTGGTACCAAACATCCCATATTGTATAAATCCACACATCTGTTAGTAAACCATTTTGGCTTTTCTCTAAACCAGCTCACAGTTAGGTGCACATGTTACTACGATATGTACATTATTTTACCCATTTACAGAGCTGGGTAATTTTTACTGTATCAGTTTAGGGTCAGTATCTTGGTCAACAGTACTGCAGCAGGAGGTGGGATAGAAACCTAGGTCTTTTGAATGTGAAAACACTGTTTTAACCGCTTTGCAATACATTACTTGTCAGTGTCACAAATAGTGATGAGACACTTATTCATATTGATCATGTTGACATGGGTCACACTGTAAATTTGAGACGCAGAAGAAAGAGAAGTTCTCATATTTGTATCCCAGAGCTGCCCTTGTTTATGAAATAACTACAGCCTTCCGTTTCGCTTCTGTTGCACTGCCTCAGACGAGGAGGAGTTTCTAGTCCCAACCGCAGACACAAAAGGTACCGACAGGTTGCTTGAACCAGGCCTGTGCACAGCTGTCTAAGAAGCAAAGTTTTAAACTTTGTTTTGAATTACTATACAGCATTTTCTGAGAAGCTGTTCCAAATGAGAACAAAATGCATTCATTCCCGACACCTCAACTTTTCAAATTAAAATAATCCACGTTCACACTGTTTGGAATCAGTAGGCTTCAGTTCACAGCTCTTTACCGCAACTTGCTGTGACTGTGATTGGATTGCTCTTTTCTGCAGACATGGACGATCCTCTCGGTGACCTGCTGGAGGGTTCAAGGATAACAAAGGCAGCCAAAGACACCGTTCCGGAGGAGAAAGGGTTACCCCCCTCAGAGAGCCTGGGCAAAAAGACAGAAGAAATAAGTAGGTTGCTGTTTACGTTTTTCATTCAGTTATGAATTTCACACAAATTGCTTAGTATGTCTTTAAATGTATGGTTTTCCTACAGATTCCCCTGTCCGAGCCCCAAAAAAGCGGGAGGAACTGACATTTGATGACGACGAGGATGACCTGATGGACGTGTTGGGCTTTGGCGAGAGTCCAAAGGGGAAGGGAGGCCAAAAGAAGGACAGGTGGGGTGTTCGTCCTAAATTTATACTTGGTCTACCCCCGAATCTTTGTTGCCGTCGGTACCTTTGAATTTTTCATGTCAAGAGGCAAAAGCCAAGACCTTCTGCCTTGTTGCCTTATGAGTAAACTACACTACACTCTGCTCTGTGAGGGGAGAACATGAGGTTGCTGATGGAGCTCTGAGGCAAAGCCCTGCATTCTCATCTGAGCTTTTTATCAGAACTCCAGTCATGGCCAAATGCAGCTGCGACAGCAATCTCCACCTCTCCCCGTCCCCATGCAGTGAGCCCCCACGACCAGCACGGACACGCCTGGACGAGATCCTGGGTCGAGGGACATCTCCACGCCTGCTAGAGCGTCCTCCAACTGGCGAGAAGAAGGAGATGCAGCCAGAAAAGACCATCTCCAAAGGTCTTAGTTTGTTTCAGGTTCACATTCTTGCTCTATTTTAGATAATGAAGGGTTATATAGAAGGAATGTACTTTCTTTTATTATTAATATTAATTAACTATTGCTGCCATATTAGCTATGTGGATAGCAGCAATAATCATTTTGTGAGGCAAATATGTAACTAGCACAGACGGACTTTAAAATCCATGCATTTAGTTTTAACATTTGCAAATGTTCTCGACAGAAGTCATCACTGGGGAGGATGACTTCACATTTGGCTCCTACCAGCCCACCGCTGCCACGACGCCAGAGGGACGCCAATTCCGCCGGCAGTCCGTCAGGTGTGACCCCACTAACCCTGGTCCACAGACATCCAGGTGGACCATATGAACAGTCAGTCCAATGGTTCTCCTAATGTTTTCTACCTCCATTTCCTGTTCAGGTTCTCTTCAGAAGAGGACAACCAGCCTCTGGAGAGGAAGCCCAAGCCAACTGCAACTGCCTCTCCATCCAGCACCCACACCAGCAGGCCAACCGGTGACCGGTTAGGGCTTAAACAGGACAGCCAGTCACCAGCCTCCCCCTCTGGAGCACGTCCTAGCAAGCCTGCTGCGGATTGGCTAGGGCTCAAGCAGGACCAGAAGGATGTGGACCACGAGCGCCCAGCGTCTGCATGGGATGGCCAGATGCCCCTCCCATCCCATGGTCCCTCAGAGGGAGGCAAGCGACCTGCATCCAGCAGCCAAGCTGCACCTCGAGTTCCATCTAGAACCCCATCTGTCAACAGCAAGCCCTCTTCTCCTCAATTAACCCCACCAGCAGCCACACGAGAAAGTTCCGCTGGCCAGGAAGGTGAAGACTGGCTGTCAGAGGCACTGACCCGAAAGAAAACCATCAGTGTCTCCAAGACAGAGGAAAGAGCAGCGCCACGCCAAGACCACCGGGGGCTTGGAGAAGAGGTGGACCTGGATGCATTTCTCAGGTGGCATCATGTTTAACACCCAAACAAATCACAATATGAATGAGAAAACATCCAAAAACATTTACAAAATATATTGTTAACGTGTGATTCATATCATATGATTAATTAATGTTTTCCTCCTTACCCTGTCATCTTTTTTAGCAGTAAAAATACTTCACTTGCTGCAAGAAGGAGAGAAGATAGACCAGTTCCTGGCAAGCAGTCCAGGTATGACAGCAAGCAGTACCTCAAGATACAAAACAGCACCGAATGAACACATGCAGACATATCCAGAGCTTAGTGTCTAACTGGACGTTAAAATTGTGTTAGCTCTCCAACACCGTGGGAGGCCCCCTGTGAACAACACACTCCAGTCGGTCGTCCAAGCTCAACAAAAGAGGACCGGCCAGACCCTGGTATGTCATACTCCAACTGTACTCACCAGCAGCTGCGTTGGACAATTTGGTTTGAAGATTTTCATTTAATGTGCTTACAAGAGACCCTTTCTGGACACAGTATAACAGATGTATTGACAGGTCCTCTTGTTCCAGTCATAACTCAGAAACAGATTCACGTATTTCCATCTGTAAAGCAAGTTGTAAACATACTTGTGCACAAAAATGGAGGCTAGCTGGTGGTTCAGTCAGAGGTACCCCTGAGCTGGGCACTTAACTTGGACTGTTTCAGTGAACATTGAGCTGAATTAATGTTTGTTTAAAGACTTCATGATGAGCTTATTAACTTTCTCTAAGCAAATCCCCTCCCAGTTAGATCTACAGATCCTCACCCTTTCCAGTTTGCAGTCACCCACCCCAACTCCCACTGAGCATGTGCAGAACTCCAACCACATCCTACCTCGGGAGCCTGAAACTCCTCCTGAACTGATCACCAGAGCATCCCAATCCTTGTGCAGCTACAAACCAAAAAACTCATCTCGTGGCACAGGAAGGCTGCCCCTAAGCCCAATGCTCAACCACTGCGGATCAGGTGCTCAGGTGGCTGGTCAACCATGGGGCCACTCTGAAACCATCCCTTTACCTGGCCCTCACTAGCCCCCCCAACCTGTGCCCTTCTTAAACCTCAGTGGCCTTTACAGTTCAGACCCCACTGCCTCTGCTGGAATGCCTTCCTAAGCAGGAATGCAAGCATTAACCTCATGCTCCAGTATCCCTTGAAGGTTCACCCAGAGGGGCGGAGCCAGTACAGGCCAAAACTTCCTGACCAGCACTGCACTGCATAGCGCTGTACTGCTGCTTCGCAGCACCTCCATCTTTGACACCCTTGCTCAGAAATGAGGAATTCAGATGGGCAGCAGGTGGCATTATGGCTAGAGGGGACCCTGGTTTGAACCCCCCACCTCTTGCTTTAGTATCCATGAGGAAGGTACTTACCTTGAACTACAGTAAAAACGACTCGGCTGCATAAATGAGTAAATCACTGTAAATAGCTCAACACTGTAAGTCGCTTTGGAGGAAGCGTACAGTAATTCTGAATGTAGTCAGGCGTAGTTTGTCGCCCAGTAACGGCTCGATTATAATTTACAGTGCCATCACAAGCAAAGGCGGAGAACTCCACAACTCCTGGCCAACCCCAGGTGAATTATTTACACATTTAGTAAATACCTCACTGTTCCATGTCAAGGCCTCCAGTATGACTTGTGCTGGTCTTCAACACCAGGTGTCCCTTTCGGCAGAGAGCCTTCAGCAGCTGCTACTCCATCAGCAGGTACTGTTCGGTAAACTGAATGGCGCTCAGCCGTAGCAGTCGAGTCGACTCATCGGTTTAACATCACGTACGTTTGGAGCAGCTAAAGAGTCTCTTGGCCTTTCTGCACAGCTGGCACAGTCCCAACTGTGGGGGCTAGGGGGCACCCTGCAGAGGAAGGAGGCAGAGCAGCAGTTGAGTGAGCGTGCGCTTCAAGCTCGCATCATCCAGCTGGAGGGTCAGGTACGGTGCTGGACCTCAGCTGGGGGTGGGGTCGCTGTTTTTCACCTCTAGGCTGCCCTCCTGATCTGTGCCTGCTCCCCTCCGCCACGGTCAACTTCCCAGGTGCGGAGCCTGCAGCTGGAGCGGGATCAGATGAAGTTGCTGCTTGAGAACCTTCAGCAGAGGCACCAGCAGGACACAGAGCTCATGGAGACCACCCACAGGTGCACCCCTCTTCAAGACGTACATATGAAAAGTAACCCCTGACCCCCGAAAACTAGTTTTCTGCACGAAGCTATTCAAATAAGCAAAATTTTGTTAGGTGCCTTTTTCAAAAGTACAACAGTAGGTCCCCAGGAAATGTTTAGTGCTCTTCAGGCTACCTCACATCATCTATCCACTGGTCCTGTCGTCCAGGGCGCGTGTGAAACTGCTGGAAGAATCGGCAGCCCAGCGGGAGGTCCGGGCGCGGCAGGAGAACGAGGACCTGGCTGAGCGACTGGCGAGTGTGACAAGGATGGCGGAGCAGGAGCGGGCGGAGCTACAGGCCCAGTACCAGCGCCGGTTGGCCCAGAACCAGGAGGACCGTGACCGGGAGGTGGAGCGGCTACGGGACCTGCAGAGGTACAGGCCTGAGGCTCGTGCCGACGGCCAAGGAGATGTGAAAACGGGCCAGTGGGTGATGCAGCAAGTGGAGCTGCAGCCTTGCGTTCAAGGCCCGAGTTTAAATCCCACCTCCAGCTGAAGTACACGTGATCAAACAATCTACCCTGCATGGCTCCCACCCCGAACACACACCTCTCTTGCCACTCCCACAGGAAGTCCATCTTAGAGATGAAGAAGGATCACGAGGAACAGGTGCAACGGTTGAAACGGCTGAAGGACGAGGAGATTGATGCAGTGACCAGCGCCACATCCCAGACAAGGCACTTACTCGCTCACACACACACACACACACACACACACACACACACACACACAGATTCCCAACCCACACTCACAGCCCTGTTGTGTGCAGGTCCTTCACTGTGGTCATCGAGCAGATGGAGCAGTTCTCACAGCGCCTGGGCGAGCTGTCATCCCGTGTGGAGAGCACCCACGAACACACCGCCCAGGGTCTGGAGCTGAGCACACGGCAGAGAGAGGAGCAGCTCCGAGGTAACCCCACTCGCTAACACATGGGGGCGCCATTGCACACCTACATTAAAGTCCACGCAGGCACATGTGGATTTATGAAGTTTAGGCTTCATTGCTGAACTAGTTTTCCAGGGCTGTGGTGTGGAGGGACACACCGAAGAAACATTTCAGTCCCACGTTCACATCCTTAGCTGCTAGGCCACCTGCTACGCCAACACAAGGACCAAAAATAAATTGCACAGTCACTGCTGGGTACATTTAGACAAGCAGTTTGGGGGGGAACAGCACGGAGCTTTCTGGGACTTGACCTTCTGGTCACTGGTCCAGTCAACTTACCCACAGCACCTCCTCCTGGTGCGTCGAGAAACTTATCCGGTGTGTCCTTCCCCTCCTTCAGCCCAGCAGAGTGCGATGGCAGAGGAGCGTGCTCGTCTCAAGGAGGTCATCGCCAAGATGGACATCCAGCTGGCTGAGCAGCAGAGGCAGCTGGAGAAGGTCAGGGGTCAAGGGGTGGAGAACTCTTCAAAGACTGGTGTCTAGTACCATGTGAATCCCTTCATGTAGTTTCTTCTTGAAACTGTGTGTGTGTGTGTGTGTGTGTGTGTGTGTGTGTCAGGAGCGTTGGAGGGTCACGGCAGAACAGGCCAAGGCAGAGTCTGCTCAAAGGACCCTGGATGAGGAGAGACGGACCCTGACGCAGCGCATCACCATGGAGAGGGAGGAGCTGGAAAGGGCCAAGGTGGGTGCCGGGTCCTGGGAGCATTACTGAGACAGATTGAGGACTGGCACCTGCAGACTTGTGTTTCGAACCCAGCTCCCCTCCTGCTGCGCCCCTGACTGAGCGAATGCATGTATTGTACCCAGAGTGCCCTGCTGGAGGAGCAACAGGCAGTGATGCAGCGGTGTGCAGAAGAGCGCCGGAAGCTGGCTGCTGAGTGGGCTCAGCTGCACGCCCAGGAGAAGCTGCGGCAGGAACGGGCTGAGCGGGACGCGAGTCGGGCGCTGGAGAGGGACGCCCACCGGGAAGGGTCTCTGATCAGCATGGTGCAGGTTTGAGGAGGGCGCCTGATGTCATAAGTAACTTTCTTTGTACTGTATGATTGATACAAATGATAGCCAGTTGAGGGGTTCAGTCCACAGGACCCCTGTGTTCTCCTTCAGGAACAGGCTGATCTAAAGCTGCGCGCCAGTGAACTTCGGCTCCGGGAGGAGGTGGTGGCCAAGGAGAGGGCGGCGCTCGATTGCCAGAGGGCAGAGCTGGAGCGAGAGAAGGAGGAACTGAGTTCAGCTGCACTGCGCCTCAAGACACGTGCCCAGGAGGTGGAGATGCTCAGCAAGGTGGGGAAGGAAGGGTCCTCATCATAAGATCCACAACCCCCCAGGCGGGGGTAACGCATCCCAATGAATGACGACGCTGTGGACTGGAAAGCAGTTAAAACATAAACTTTCTGTTATGGGCAGCTGGCTTCGGAAAAATACGAGGAGGGCGAGCGGGCATTACGGGAGGCCCGGCAGGTGGAGGCGGAGCACCAGGCCCGGCTGCGCAACATCCACGCCCAGGTGGAGCGGCTGCGGCAACAGGAACTGCACCTGCACCAGGTGAGCGGTCCACAGGGACCAGTGAGGTGACTGCTCCCAGGGGAAGGAGGAGGCCTGATGGGTGATGGTCTCCAGCGTTGTCCCTCAACAGGAGCGAATACGAATAGCAGAGCAGCGCAGGGAGGTGGACCGACTGAGAAGTGGAATTCCCATCAACCCCCAGCTGTCCACCACCTCGGCCCTCTCAGGTACTGTGTTCTTACAGCCTTCTCCACACAGCTTGCGTCTGAGATCACGTTACTGCTGCCACACGTGTGTGTGCGCGTGCGCAAACAAACCCCCATGATGCCTTGCTCCCTCTGCCCTGTTGGCAGATTTTGCCCCTGTTGTGGCCAGCACTCAAGTGGCACCCCCCACAACCACCCCCCAGCCGACAGTCCAGCTCCCCCAGTCGGGGTCTTCGGAGCTGCAGGCTCGACTGGCTCTGCTCAGACACCTGGCAGAGAAGGTACCTGCCCACATGTCATACTTGTTACCCACAATGCTGCTGGTGTGGTACCCATTGCCCACCATGTCTCACTGTTGCACGGTGCTCATTATTCACGACCCAGGAGTGAACATAATGCAGGTGCTTCTCACCTGTTCTCTCCAGGACCGGGACTTCCTGCAGGATGAGCAGTTTTTCCTGGAGACGCTGAAGAAAGCACCGTACAATTCAGCCTTCCACACCGCCTAACCACCAGGAAACCTCTTTTTTCACCATGTTTTGTACAATTAAAAAAAATAAAATATTTTCTTAATGTCAAGGTGTGATTTTTTTTTTTTTTTTTTTTGCAATCCCACATTCAAATTTACCACAGTGTGAGGGTTACTCATGTACTAAGAATTTCACCCTGTTCCTTAGCTTCTCCACGCTGAACTCCGTATTCCTGCCGCGTTTCCCTACCTTCCAACGACCTTTGTTCTGAACAATGTTTTCGGTGCATCCAAACCGAGGTCCCTGGAAGCCCTTTCCTCACCCCCGTGACCAACCTGCTAGTAAAGGGTCATCAAAAAACATTAAAAATGACCAAAGATACAGGACTTGTAAACTCCCTGTAACTCTTCTGTAATTAAGTACAGTAATAATTTAAAGTGAGGTTAACAGCCATCGTCCAGGCCTGCATGCAGTGTCTAAAAGTGTTATAGACAACTGCACAGAAGAGCATCAGAAATGATTCACTACAGTGATTGATATTTAAATTATAATCCATTTAGTCAAAGTGCTCCATTCTGTGGATAAAAAAGGACCTCTGACATGTCCTGCCCTCCGCTACTGGACTGAGGCGTAATTAATCCAAACATCATTACTGAACTGAAACGCAAATGTGTTTTTCGCTGTATAAATACCCCGTCCGTTTGTCCACAACCGTTTCTCCCGGCTTCAGCAATTCAGAGAGCCAGACCAGAGGGACCGTCGCCCGGCCGAGATGTCCGCCACGCGAGCTCTGCCCGTGCCGAAAGCCGTGCCCCTGCCGCCCCCCGCGTCCCCCGGCCGCCAACGGAGACACACCCTGCCGGCCAGCGAGTTCCGGCCCCTGGGCCCCCAGGACGCCGCCGGCGTGTTCGAGATCGAGCGAGAAGGTAACGTTTGGCTCACTTGCGCCCATCTGTACGTCATCGATCAAAGATGTCCTCCGAAAGCAGACTTCTGTTCGTCGTGACAGTTCTTCACAACCGTCCGCTGTGTGATTATTTCACTCTAACTGCACTTTCCCAACCCATTTTAAATCACACTAGTACTTTCACTGCCTTTTCACTGTTCTCCTTAATGAAGAAGTGATCACCTGGTCACCAGAGCGACGCTGCCTGCTCACTCTTTCGGCAGCCTTCCTCTCTGTTTCCGGAGAGTGTCCGCTTTACCTGGACGAGGTGCGTCACTTCCTCACCCTCTGCCCTGAGCTGTCCCTGGGCTGGTTTGAGGAGGGCCGGCTGGTGGCCTTCATCATAGGGTCCCTGTGGGACCAGGAGAAGCTCAGTACGGTGAGTTGCGACCACGGGTGGGCCGTGGGGATTGCGATAAGGCTCTGGCTGTGGGTTCTCAAGTGTGGTCCTCTGTCCTACAGGAGGCACTGACACTACACAAGCCCCAGGGCACGGCGGTGCACATCCACGTGCTTGCCGTCCACCGCACCTTCCGGCAGCAGGGCAAGGGCTCTGTTCTCCTGTGGCGCTACATGCAGCACCTGCGCAGCCTGCCGTGCGTTCGGCGCGCCGTCCTCATGTGCCAGGACTTCCTGGTGCCTTTCTACGAGCGGTGCGGCTTCGAGGCGTGCGGCCCGTGTGACGTCACCCTGGGGCGCCTCCGGTTTGTCGAGATGCAGTGCCCCGTCCAGGGACAGGCCTTCGTACGCCGCAACAGTGGCTGTTGAGCGGCTGTCCCAGGAAGAAATTCTTGGGGGGGGGGGGGGGGTGCTTGTTGCCATGGGTTACTATCGCACTGTCTGCACCTGCTTGCTTTCTGGGGTTGTGCAACAGAGCGGATTTCCTGGCTGTATATAAACAGAAAACTCATGTGCTCCTCATCCACCATCACCTTTTGCCCTACAGCTACATGTACCACTGTAAGGTGGTGACACTGGTGTCCCTGGCAAAACACTGCGGAAAAAGCCGCGTTTATCAATTTGCAGATGAAGGGAGAGGCGAGTCGCCCCCAATGGCTCGTTCCCTCCTGAAACCTACAACACGTTTGATCTGCAGGATCCTGTTTAGACAGAGAACCACAGGAATTTGGGGAGAAAGTCTCTTTCTGCTACTTTCCTCTAGCTGTTTTTTTTTCAAATATTTCCTCTAAATGCTGTTTTCGAGTGTGGTCCACGTGGCTCCTTCTCTAATGATCACCGTCTTCAGCACAACTGGTACACAGTTCATGCTGCAGTCCAGGTGACCATCTGCACCTTGTGTTCACGTTTGCATTTCATTTTCAATCCTTTGTCCCTCACGTTTTGTTGACCTCCAGGGCGACCACTTGGCCAAAAGGAAATCTGGAGCATCAGCAATAGCGAATGAATCCCGTCACTTTCCCTTTTCTCTTTTGCTCGGTTTCTACTGAGGGTGCAGACATGGAGGTGGTCCCATCATACAAGTGCTTGGGGGTCCAGGCAAACACCTAGATCAGACTGATTTGTGTCTCACACCAGATGCTCTATATAAGAAAGGACAAAGTAGGCTGTACTTTTTTAGATGCCTCAGGTCCTTCACAATGTGCAGCCAGACCGTAGGCACCAGTGTGATCTTTCATGCCATGTGTCATGGGCTAAGAAGCACTTGTGTGGGTCCTTCTTACCAACAGCCTTCTGGACCCATAATGCCGGATAAGGACCTGTGAACAACTGTATCAGTTCTGTTATTTTGTGTATTATTTTGAGCATCTTATGTGTCCTATGTGCTCAGCTGCTGTACAGCAAATTTCCCTCCTGGGATAAAGTTCTGTCTTCAGTACCAACAGTAACTCATCTTTCTGGGCCACTGGAAGGGTGTGAGGAAACTGATTTGAAGTTAACTGAATGAAATTTTGCAGAAAAATGGAACAAGTTTGAAATGGTCCACAAGGCTGTGCTTCTGAGAGAGAAATAAAGGCGAAATGTGGTCTTGTGAAGCAATGTGCTTTGGGGGCTTCTTTTCTCGTGAGTCTGAACACGTTTCAACACCCAAAGCACCTTCTGGATCTTCTACACCCCTTTGCTGGTACTTTAAAAATATATATCGACTTTCCTCTGAAGCTTAGCATGAAAAAGGAACCAAATGCAGGTTTTACACTAAGGAGCAGATGAAACGCTGGGCATCAGGTTTGTGGTCATATTCAGGTGCCGGTGTCCTGAACTGTCACACACTGTGAGCTGCGTCCCCGTCACACACAGTAGCGTCCAAGGCTGTGAGAAGTGATCTAAAGCAAAAACTCACTTTTTAACCGCTGCTCCACCTGGAACCACTGATACCACGATCACCTCATTTCCACCCTCCTGTCTCCCTCCATTTCTCTCTCTCTCTCACACACACACACACACACACACACTAGACGCCTCTCTTTTCACACTGAATCTGCCGCCAGCAGCATCACAGTCAACACCCTGACACACACACACGACTTCTTCCTGCTGCATTTCTGCTGTTTTGTGCGGTAAAATATGAGAATTTCTGCCATTTTTTATTTTTAAGATACTAGCAAGTATTTTCTCCAGGCTGTGACGTCACCTGCCCCCTGCGTGGACACCCGACACTGAGCGCTGTCCTCCGTGCTGCCTTTGCGCTGTTTGAAAAGTGGAATGAATGGATTTCATTTTTTCCCGATATGAACGAGGATTATGACTCGTGACCGGCGCTCGCGCGCCATCGCTGTGATTATAGCGGAAGGCGGGAAATTACAGGCCGATCGCTCCGCCCCCCACGTGCTTTCGCAGATCCCCCGCGGCCCCTTCCCACTGACCCCATTTTTTTTTGTCCGGGGGGGTCGGTGCTATTAACCGTCCCAGGTCAAAGCGTGAAGGCATGAGGGGCGTGACGGGTGACGCACGCGCACACAGGTGGCGCATTCAGCCGAAAGGGGCGGAGTCAGCGCGGCTCAAAAATGGAAACTGCAATTAGTTACATAATCGATTCTGAAAATTAGCATAAAATTGTGCATTAATATCAGTCACTCTGCATTTCCTACAGTTTTTTTTCCCTTTTTGCATTTTATATGAGTAAACACCCGCCAGCGCGGCCATTTCCTGCCCGAACGGCAAAGATCGTTTTAAATTAAACAAATTTAAAATGCACTTTTGCCGTTTGCCGATGTATATGAAAATATACGCGAGGGAGACCCACAGAAAACATGTCGCTGATGAATAATCTATTCAGTGGATTTGGACTCGTCCAGACCGTCGTGAAACGGGGGACAGCAGTCGCGACACTCGCGGCATCACCCACCTGAAGTCGCGCGAAACTTTACCATCTTCTCTCGGTCCTTGTCTTGTGTTTGTTCCTTTTCGCAACTTTGATCTTGACTTTTGCGCTCAAATACAGCGGGAAAATCGCTGCACCTTCAGTGCCGCTGGGCCGCGCAGTGACGTCACGCGCGTAGTTTCTTATATGTCCTTAGTTTTGGTGTCGCTGGTTTGTTGACGCGGACACGATCCGGGCGCAGCTGCCCACGCGGGGATGTTATAATCTTATATTTGACATAAAAACAGACTCCACACGCGAACGTCCACACGCCCGGTCCTCTGCGGAGCAAATATAACGTAGTTAAACACTTCGCCACGTCACACTGCCACCTAGCGGAGACACTTGGTGTTTACATACGCTCGTCGACCCACTGAGAAGTACTGAAGTAAATCATCATAATTAGGTATAAAATTGATTTTTAATGCAGAATTTTTCTCCGAAATAAATTAAATAACATTGTTCACCGTTTAAAGAAAGGACAGTGTCGACGCTAAAACGAAAAAGAAGGTTACACGTTCACCTGTAGCATACCTTACAGGTGTAACACCTGTAGCATACCTTACAGGTGTAACACCTGTAGCATAACACACCCTGATCCTGATTAAAAATCGAGAGCAAAAATGAGTTAATTCAAAGGAAATATATGACAGCAGGAGAGGAGCCCAGCGCAGATACACAAACCAATCTGAAGTGAAGGTCTCCATGTTGAATGGAGCAAATTACCAGGTACACTTTTCCCAAGAATATTGCATTTTAAAAGTTTCACGCAGCAAAGCATTTTTTAAAAACGTCTACATCTAACATTAGCAACGGTTTCGCAGCGAACAGTATTAGAAGTAGCCGTAAGAGGAAGAGCGGGACCTGGAAGAGTAGGAGCGAGCACCATCGACTTCAGTGGAAGCCACGGGCAGCATGAGAAGGTCTGAAGTTGGCTCCTTCTTGCAGCGAGCCATGGCTTCCTTGTAGCTAATCTTCTCCTTTGTGATGGGGTCAACCAGATCCTTAGCGTACTTGGATTCATCTTTGAGTGCGGCAGCTATTTCGCCGTCGATCATCCCGAGCTTCACCGCGTTGTCGACGCTGATGCGGCCCGCCCTGTTGGGGTCCACCAGACCACCGGTGAGCACCTGGGCCTGCATGAAGCGGATAGCAGTGGTTCTTGGCATCAACCCCTTTTGCAGAGCATGCCCCACCGACAGGCGGTCTTTAATGGAGGAGTCCTCCACCCCAGTAAAGGCCTTCTGGGCATTAAGCAGCTGTTTAAGTAGAGCCCGGTCAATAAGACCGTTTGCTGCTGCTTTGTGCACGGAGTGCCTGCTCTTGTTGGCGATGTCCACAATGCCACCGGTGGCCGCCTGGGCTTCCAGAAGCTTGAGGCCTGTGTCCGGGTCAATGAGGTTGCGCGTTAATGCGCTGCGGATTGACATGCGGTTGTTTGTGGTGGTGTCAGTCAGGCCACAGATGGGAAAGTACTCCTGTAGGGTAGTAACTGTGCCGTTGAAATTGTCCGCCGAGGATGTAGTGTTGGGTGACGCTGGGGTTTTGGGTTTGGCCTGCAAAGAAGTTTTAGTCTCACCGGCAATCATGAGGGCAAATTCTGCAATGGAAATTTTACCCTCTCTGTAGCGCTGTATGTCGTACTCTGTTACTCGGCCCGTCTTCAGGGCATTTTGGAAGGAATACTGCTTGCCGCTTTTACGGTCCAGCAGCACAGTGCTCTCGCCGTCTGGGCCCATGGTAGTGACTTCCTCCCAGTTACACTCCATCTCCTGGAGATGGAGATAATGGGCCCGATCAATTAGGCCTTCTATGTAGGCATCGTACGGCGACATATCTTTGCCAGTTTCAGGATCTAGGATGGTGATCCTGGTTGAACGGTTGGTCTCTCTAACTTCGGTTGTTTCCTCCTTCAGGCTGCTTTGCAGCTCAATGATGTAGTTCTCCCTCTTGTGAATTTTGTCCTTTTCTTCAAAGATTTCCTTCTCTAATTTCTGCACCTCTGTTTCCATCATAATGCTCCTGCGCTTTTTCTGTTGGGTCTGCTCGCTTAGCAGCTGGGACTCATACTGGAATGTTATGTTGACCTCCTCTTTCGTGGAGTCCAGCATCCTTAGCTCATTCAAGAGCCTCTCTCTTTCGCTCAGGAGGAGTTCGCGAGTCTGCACCAGGCTGACCCTCTCCTGAGAAGTGCCTTCCTTCGAGTTCTGCAGCCGTGCCAGCTTGGCAGCCAGGCGCTGGATATTGTCCTCCAAATCACGCCTCTCGTTCTTCTTGTTGGAGACCTGTTCTCTCAGCTGGGCCCGCTCTGCCTCGACCGTCTCATCCCTTTCTACATGAATCACCTCCTTGTAGACTATTTTCTCAATCGATTTCTCTCTCTGAAGAACCTCCAACTTCAATGTGAGGTTTAGGATGTCTTTCTCCAGGCACAAAAGTTGATCTCTCTCTCTTTTGATCTCAGCATCCAGGTCATTGATTGCCTTCTCCAGTTGAGGACTTCGCTCGATCTGCGGGACCTCTTCAATGACAATTTTCTCTGAAACGGCAGGTGGCATGCTCTCCAGCTGTTTGATTCGGGCTCTGATTTGTCTGAGCTCCATCTCCACCTGTATCTTCTTCTGTCGTTCTTCCACCTCTCCAAGAGCTATCTCTTTTTCCCTTACCAGGGATCTCTGCTTCTCAACCTCCAGCTCCAACTTTCGCCGGGATTTAACCTCCTCGTCTAAGCTCCTGTTGAGTCTCTCGTGCTCGAGAATCTGATTGGGATCCCTCTGCAGGCGAACCAATTCTTGCACCACCACCCGTTCCTCTGGTTTCTGCCTCTCCAGCTGAAGGTACATGTGCTGCAGGTCAAATACAGTTTCTTCAATGACACGGCGTCGCTGGGTCTCTTCACGGACTTCTTTCCTCAAGCGCTCAGCCTCTTTCTCCAGAAGAGGGTCATTCTCATACCTGATTACCTCTTTGGTCACAACATTTGTTTCCACCTTGGAGTTCTTGACCTTCCACTCATCCCTCTCTTTGCGGAAGGATGTCAGACGTAGTATGATGCTGTCATAAGTGCTCTGCAGGGATGACAATTGGTCCTTTAGCCTTTGCATCTCCCTGATGATCTCAGGACTTCTTTCCTCCTTCACTACTTCCTGAGTCATCTCCTTAAGCTCCACTTTTGGCTTTTGAGAACGAAGTGCCTCCAGCTCCACCATCACCAGCTTTATCTCTTGTTCCACACTAATACGTTGCTTGCTGGATTCCTGAAGTTCTTTCTTCATGCGTTGCAGCTGCATTTCTGTCTCTGGATCAGTTCTGTAGATTTCACTGATCGTCTCCTTGACTTCAACTTTTGGTTTCACCTTCTCTATCTGAGCGTAGGTCTGCTGTAGTTTGTAAATTTCCTCCATCAGGGCGGTATTTAAAACCTTCTCCTCCTCTAAGAAGGCACTCAGCCTCTTAAACTCATTGATTAGTTCGGGATCCCGTTCTACACTCTTCACCTCTTTGGTGACGATGCGAGGCATGACCGTGGGGATAATCCTCTCCAGTGTGTTGATCTCTCTCCTGGTTTGGAAGATTTCATCATTGAGATTCTTGCAGCACTCGCTTTCTTTAGCAATCTCAGCCTGAAAAGTTGCGATAGCTCGTTGCATTTCTGGATTTCTTTCCAGTCGAACCACCTCTTTCTTCACAACTTTCTCCTTCACCAGTGGCCTTTTCTGTTCCAAAATGGTGATCTCGGTCTGCATGTTGATAGTCTCACTTTCTTTTACCCTTATCTCCTCGCTGAGTTTCCGCAGCTCCTCCCTCAACTTGGTGGCCTCGATGTCCAGTTTTGGGTCTCTCTCAATCTCTGTAACCACTTTGGTCACCAGTTTAGGGCTCACATTCTTCAGCTCATTTTCCAGGACTATAATCTTTTTGTTAATTATCTCAATCTCAGCCTTGATGCTAGAATGTTTCAGGGCTTCATCATGGATTTTGCTCCTCATGATTCCTAAGCTGCTCTCCAAACTAGGGTCACGGTAGTATTGCAGCACCTCCTTCTCCTCTACCCGTTCCACCCCTCGGCGGGTCTTCAGCGATATCATTCTCTTCTGGAAAGAGTCCAGCTCACACTCAGCTTGGGTGCGCCTGGTGACCTCAGCAGACAGTTCTTGCTTGATGCCATCCACCTCATCCATGCCTCTCTGCTGGGACTCCAGCTGAATGCGCTGCTGAACTACCACCCGGGTAGCTCTGTCCTCTGTCTGTGTGGGACGGCGTACGAGAGAAAATATATTATGTGAGACCTTCACATCAGAGTAAACATTGCTAAAAAACAGAAGGCTTCGTTACTATTGTTCCACTGCATTCACAGCGAGAACATCTCAGCTACCTGAGCGGCAAGGTTTTTGGCGAATCCCATCTGGCTGAGAAGCTGTTCGTTCTGTGCTGACACCTCGGAGAACCTCTTGCGTACAGCGCGCTCCTGTGACAGTATCGCAATGACAACCAGTCTGCATACGTCACACTGCTCAGCTTTGACGTCTTATAACCACGAGGATGAAACTCAGATATTTGTGATGTTAAAGATGCTGACTTTCAGGTCCACCAAACCGAAGCGGTGCGAAGAAGGTCAAGATGGTAAACGGGAACTCAAGGCCAGGAGTTTATTAAGAAAGAGTGAAGACAAGGATGATAAAACCTCCATTCGGAGACGTACCCGCTC
Organism: Arapaima gigas; assembly: GCA_900497675.1. Taxonomy (NCBI): domain Eukaryota; kingdom Metazoa; phylum Chordata; class Actinopteri; order Osteoglossiformes; family Osteoglossidae; genus Arapaima; species Arapaima gigas. Next base: position 114,303 of record UFQX01000041.1, on the reverse strand, counting down.
CTGTACCGACTGAGCCAGGCTGGAGGTGTATTGTTTTTTGGGGTTGACATTTCCTCCTTCATCCACGATGCTGCGGTACTGGTCACAATTAGCATCATATTCCTGCCAAAATGAGCAATTTTTTTGTACTTGTAGCCTTTGCATAATATTCATCTACTTAACGCCTCCGTATCCCCATACAGTTGTTAAAACATCTCAATACGCTGTGACTGGCAGAGTATTGGAAGTGAGGCCCCGATTTCTGTGTCCTTAAGTCATTTTCTTGTTTGTTAACAAAAAAAAACATTTACAAACCAGGTTCTGGGTACCATTTTTTTTTGTATGGCATAAGTGTGGCACGAATGTCCCCAAACATACAGCAGACATCACACGTGTGTGTCCAGCTGGCGTTCGAGCACAGAGATGCAGCAGGTTGGTTCTTACGCTGAGGACGCTCTGCAGATCGAAGGACAAGCTGGTCACCCGGTTCAGGTCGTCCTTCTTTCTTCTGACATCCTCCACCAGCCTCTGCAACGGTGCGTTTGGTTCAGGGAAACGTATGAATCGTTTCGGCGACTGACAGCAAAACCAGCCCACGATCTGCCAGACCTGGACTTTGCCTCTTCTCCTGCATCAACACTCACCTTCTGGGAGTTCATCTTGGTATTGACTTGGGATAGACTGTCAGTGGGTCTGATCTCATTGTTGGGCAGATTGTTCAGGAACGAGTTCAGCGCCTGGGTGCTACTTTCGAATGCCTGGTTCTTTCTGGCTGCTTCTTGCATGAGAGCATCCCTGACCCACAAAGCGAGGTGTCAGTATAGCAACATGGCACAATGATCTAGCAAAAGGAAGACGGCATGGACCAAGCCAGCACGAGCGCGGACATTCAAGCTGGGTCTGACCTCCTCTGTAGCTGGAACCCAATGTTGTCATAGCGTTTCTGAAGGCGGCGGACCTCCGTCTCCTGTCGGCAGAGGTCGGGACAGTACTCTTGATATCCTGCTTGCAGGGAGCTGCACAGCTGCTTTACAGACTCCAGGTCGCGACTCAGCTGCTGGACGTCACGTTGCTTCACAATCACTTCCCTGCGCACGTCCTGCATGTGGCGGACACGACGGACGGGGGGCAAATTCCAGCGAGGGGGGAACATAAGAGGGTGCTTAGCGGGTCAGAAATACACTATGACTTGTTTTCATAAGGTTGGAAGTTCAAATCCCAGAAAGGCTGATGATCATTTAGATTTAAATTACTTGCAGCAAAAATATTCCTGAGTGGACATGTGGAGGGGGTACCTGCAGCTCCAGAATGCAGTTCTGGATGGCGTTGGGCACATCCGGGACCCGTGCTTGTTCAGAAAGCTGGTCCTCAAACCCTGAGAGAAAGATGTCCACCTTCTCCATCTGGTTCTCCAGGTACACAGAAGCATTAGCCCTGTGGGGGTGAGAGAGGGCAGCAGGTGGTACAGCTGCTTAATTACTGTAGCTGGAAGGTTGAAGCCCAGGAGATGCCTGTCAGAAGCCCTTTGTACAATCGTCGAGAAACAGAGACGCAGTGCAGGATGGACGCGTCTAACTTGTATAAGAACTTGCTCGGAAAGCGTGTTCTGTCACGGCTTTGATCGTTGGCTCAGTGGAAGCCGCCGGAATCTGTCACGGACAATGGCTGACGTTCCCTCTCTGAAGTGATCGCCAAGTGCTGTTTTAGCCACCAAATTATTCAACCTCAGTGGGCAATAAAGAACTTTTGTGGGTCCTTCCTACCGCCATCCATCTGCTACTGTAATGCCCCTCAAGGAATGCTCAGCGTAGAGAAGCTGTGGCTGGAGACCTTGGAGTCATTTGAGTTTAAGTGTGTGGTGCTGCCCTGTGGAGGCAAGTAAGTGGACTCACTTTCTGGTGTAGAGATCGGCAAAGGCTGCAGCATCACTGTGTTTGTTCTTAGTGGAGTTCAGTTTTAAGCGCAGGGCGGCAGTGGCCGGATCAGCCTGCTTCGCAGATGACAGCAGATCCATCTCCCTCTGGACCATGGCTATGTCCTGGTCCAGGTTCCTGATGACCAGGTCTGTATCCTATACGGGGCAACATACTGGTTAACACACCAGTTCGACATCACACTGCTGCCACACCACACACTCCAGCCAAGGTTGGTCCTCGGCGTTTCGATGGCTTGAGCCGACAGCCTCGGCCTACTTCTCTCAACACGAAGAGAACTAACTCTGAAAGTTCACATTTGGACTTTGAGGTGACAGAAATGTTGCCGAATCCCTCAGCGAAGCCTGAACTGCCTCGGAAAGTGTATTTCAGTCTAAATATCAGCACAGTAAACCATTCATAAATAAGTGCCCCAAGCAGATTCCAGCAGGTTCAGCCCATACAAGAGCAGACACTTGGTTCCAATCGAGTTTTTAATTTTGACTCAAGTTGTAGAATTTGAAAGAAATTTTTCCTTGCAAAACAGTTGGCAGTTCCGGTGTTTCATCTGTTCCTTTGCTTTAAGCAGCAAAATGGTAACAATATCACGTATAATACGCAAATAATACGTTTCTCTTACTGCCTGCTTCTTGAGCCGCTCCGACAGGTCGTGCACAGGGTCTTTGTGGTCCAGGGGGGTCCTCAGTCGACTCAGGATGTCCTGCCTCACCTGTGTCAAGTCGCTGTCTATCCGGTCTAGCTTGCTGGCCAGTCTTCCAGTTTTGGGATCATCTGAGGTGCTGGACATGGAGACTGTGGGCCGACACAGCGTGGGAGAAGAACATCGAAGTTGGACAAATTAGTCGGAAGAGAGAACAGCAGAAACAAAGGAAAAAAGCCAGCAGGGCTCATCATTTCAAGCAACTGAATTAGAGATGAAGTTGTTCGAGGTTAAACCTTTGCGCATCTTCCGTCTGTCAAAGTATCCAGTTGTATAACTGGGCAAAATACGTAACACTATAATCTTGGATGTCCAGCAAGCTGCAGAACTACAGTAAAGCCTACAGATGTCAGTAAAGATGTTCCACTGAAAGGGAAGGTAGGAGGTGAACGTGGTAAGAACCAGCTGAGTCCAGGCTAGGTTGTGTCAAGGTCACGGCTACGGTGCTGATCCTCTGTACCTGACCGCTCGATGCGCGTGACCTCCACCGTGCGGCTCTTCGGCGAGGTCTGTGGAGCTTCCATCTTCTTCCTCAGGTCAGCAACCTCCTTTTCCAGCCTGAAAGCACACGCCAGGCAAAAGTCAGAAGAGGCACGATGTCATGCAGTGAGAGAGATTTTAAAATTGGATCTCACATGGTTCATTTCAGGTTTCCTCACCTCTTCACTTTGTCGAGAGCCTCTGAGTCTGGGGGGGGCACCAGCAAACACGCTCCTGGGAGCATCTTGGTCACTCCACTGATGGTTTGGACGCTCCATTTCTCTGGGACTGAGTTGGACCGCAGCGTGAACCTCTCCCCTTGTGTGATGGAGACCTGAAAAACCACCCCCCCGATGAACTCCCCCGCAAAGTTTCACGTCATCTGTCATCCAACCTTTGGATACCGGACACACTTGGGTGTGAGGTGTTCTGATTACTGGGCTGCGACCAAAGGTAATGCTTTTTATTTCAACCTGCGTATCTCCACCTCATCCATAATCAGGGAAGTTCTACACACCTCCAATAAAACTAATCACAGGTAACCGGGAGCCACAGCCCCTCGGCTGTTCACCTCAGCCTGCTGTTGTACCCTTGAGGGAAATGGTGCTGGCAGCTGTGTAAATATGTGAGGAAAAGAGTGTAATCTGAGGAGCGCGGTGGGGGGGGGTTCCTGCCTTGCCATCTTTCCAGTCGGTCAGGGCCTCGACAGCAGTTGGCTCACTGGGGAGGGTGCGGCGCAGGCAGAGGGGGGCGATGCTTCTGCTGCGCTTCTTCAGCTCTCCCAGGAGCTGCTCGCTCTCCTGCAGGAACACTGCGTCTGCCTGGGGGGGGGGGGGGGGGGGGGGGGGGG
>UFQX01000041.1:32570-110345 GCA_900497675.1 Arapaima gigas | reverse complement strand
GGGGGGGGGGGGGGGTGGAAGGGGGGGGGGGGGGGGGGGGGGGGTCGAGGTGATCAGTGGAGGGGCACCACAAAACACTGGAGTACGGCATTACACGGTGCACTACACACTCACGAGAACCTTGCATGTCTGGCCCAGATTTCAACCAATATCTGCAATCTTCTACATATCAGCACAAGTTGTAAATTTTTGTCATCTCAGTAACCATTGAAGGGTTTGAGAGTCATTTGTAGTAATTTGTAGGCGTGATACGTGTCATAAAACCCAGGTGGGATATTGAGGTTCACGTTGGGCTTGCGTTTGGTCTGTGTCGACGCACCGCCGTGCTGCTCTGGCTGCCGAGGGCCGGAGGGTCCAGGCCGGAGCGCAGCTTCCTCAGCGAGTTGGACAGGGCGTCTGAATCGGCCTGGAACTGAGCACAGCACAGGGCAGCGGTGTCGAGTCCCGTCGCTTTTACTCATTCGTTTCACATAAATATTAAAAACACCAAAAAAAACATACAGGAACCATAAAACAGAAACAGCAGAATTCCTGCATGTCACAGCTCACGTTTTCCTTCAAAAAATAATCACTGCTACGTTTTTTTCAATTCATTTGCTGGTGAGTTCCAGAAAAAAAAAAAATCACAACGGAAACAGTTCTGTCCCCAAACCCCACAGCTGGCATGGCTCTGCATGTCAGGAATGAACACCTTTTATAACCACAAGCGGTTCAGGCCGCAGACGGCCTGAGTCTCAGACGGCATTTCAATAATGTGTTTTTGCTGTATTCGTTTTTTTAAAGTTATTATCTGAACACTGGTGGAAAGCAGAGCCGGTGGAAATCAAGGTGAGAGAGAGGAATAATGTGCTTTTGCTAGTCTAGAAGCCTCAGGGTACCTTCTTGTAGTCCCTCAGGTTACTGAGATGTTTCTCTCGACAGCTGCACAGGGTGGAGAACCTCTGCCATTCCTCTCGCACAGCGTCTCTGTGGGTCTGGAATATTAAAAAAAACCCAAAGGATAAATGCAAAACCATCAAGCGAGGAAAGAAAACCCTCTCCGAGCACGAATTACCAGAACATCGCTGAGAAGACCTGCAGTTTTATTTTAAATGAGGCAACACTAGAAGCATCAGGACTTCTTTTCCCTCGGTTATGAAAAATGATAACCTTCCTGTCCTGTCTTGGTTGCCATTAGTCTGGGTTGCCCATATGGAGGAAGGACATTCACTGATCTTCACACCCACCTTCACGGTGGAACTGGCCGGATGTTTTGATCGAATGAGAAGATCACCAGCGTCCTGGAGCTTGCGGGCCTCAGTCTCATGGGACAGGAGGCTGCTCTTCTTGAAATTCTAGCCAAAGTGATGGCAAAAGCCATTAGGCAATGCAGAACACTTCACAAGGCATCTCAAGAACATATGTCTTAATTGAACATGCGCCAGGTTATCCTGAAGGAATCACCGCCGTCATCCTCTTATCGCTTCATGGATTGAACCTGGCGCCCAGCCTCCTCACCACTCCTTCCAGCTCACGCTCTCCCTCCTCCTCCTCCTCCTCCACCTCCTCCACCTCAGCCTCCTCACCTCGTCCAGCTGGCAGACATCCAGCAAGCTCACGCTGCGGTCGCTCCAGTCCTGCTGCAGCACCTTGTCCTGCTGCTTCTGCAAGTAAGCCACCTCTTTGCTGCAGGCCAGCAGGTAGTCATACAAGCTGCTCAGGTGCTGGGCCCTCTGCTGAGAGCTCTCCTGGAGGGGGGGAGTGGGGGATTGGGGATGTTTCAGGGGTTCAGGAAAGTTCAAAGGTTCAAGGCTTGATGTTCAACAACTAGGGGTGAGATTATCATCGGTGGAATCCAGAGATGCACATACATCACGAAAAAGGTGCGGCGACCTGGAGCAGAAGAGTCAATGAAACATCTCATGCTTTTCGGACAACAGAACACAAACATTACGACTGTTGACACGGTGGACTCTTTGGTAAAATCACTCACCAGCAGTCTTCTGTACTGCTTTTGAAGGGTCCCGGAATCCTCCTGAAAGAGCAAAGCATCAGTTGAACTGGTGTGCGTCTCCGTTCATTGGCTTGTTGTCGTGAAACGTGAAGCTTGCAGCACCGACAAACAAGACCAGAATAGCAGACGCTCGAAAGATTCTAAGTAGGATGCAGGATACATTTCTGAGGCAGGTTATAGTTTTCATCTGAAAAATCTGTGATGTGACGTCTGCCTGGACACGGAAAGGAGGAGAAACGAACGCACCGAGGAGCCCGTTCCTTGAGGATCCAGCAGGGGACCGTAAGCCTCAATCTCCTTCAGTAGGATGTTGTGGGAGGCGATCTGCTTCTCGATGTCCGGGATGCCAGGTCCAAACTCCCCTGTGTCCACTTGCCTCTGTGGACCATATGGATGCAGTCAGCATCGGTGACGCAGGAACCCAAGGTTGAAGCTTGGAAGAGGACCACTGGCTCACCTGTTTCTGCCGGAGTGTTACTGGCCAGTCTAATTTGGAAGACACCTTCACCTCCTTTGGTTGGTCATACAGCTCATTTTGAATCTCACTGTCCTTCTGCCAGCGCTCCTGAAGGTCGCAGATGCTGAAGACAAAAGTGGGAACAACAGACGTGTGTAACTGCCGTCATCCCAGATTAAACCCACGGCCTCAACAGCCCGCGAAACTCTCTCCCCGCTGTTGACTCTGTGAGGTAGGAAGAAACCCAACTGACCGCGGAAACAGATCTGCTTTGACCCCCCCATGACTTACTGACTGACATTTTCCCCTTCTGTCTCACAGAGACAGGTTTTTATGTAATTCCTGCTGACAACCTAAAGAATGGAGAGTCACGCTGACTGATCCTGCAGACAAATCCATCCTCTTTCAAGGATGCCAACTACACCTCCTCCTGGCCCTTGTCTGGTTAAATCACTCACTCCCGCTCAATCTCAGACGCCTGCGGATGCTTCAGCTTCTTGGCCTTTTCCAGGTCCCGGAAGAGCCCAGCCAGCAGGTCTTCTGCATCAGCCAGAAGGGCCCTGGTCTTCTTCTGGTGCTGAAAACTTAGGTTTTTCTCTTTATTCTTGGAGTCCTGAGGAGAAGGACACGGGGACAGGTGTAAATCTGTGGTTCTCAGCATGAAAACATCTTGCGTGCAGAACCCTGGATCACAATGTCTCCAGGGCTCATGGATCTCTGCTCATTCGCAGAGCCTGAGTGTGAGCTACCGTGAAGTCTGCTTGTGCTGCAATCTGCCGACAAACTGCTTTGGGGGTGTGAGTGTGTGTGCATGTAAGGGTGTGTGTTGCTTAGGACCATTAGTTGTCTCACCAAAGTTATCTTCTCTTCAGCGTCCAAGATGTCTTTCTCCACAAGGTCTGCATGCTTCTGCATGCGAGTGATGAGCATCGACAGGTCATTGGCTTCAATCCTAGGAAGAAAAACAGAAGCTGAAATGAACAAGTGTGTTGGGTCAGTGCCACCAAACCACCTGCCAGTCCTCCACCGGGAGTCTGAGCACCTACAGCGTAATGAGATGTTTGAAGAAAAAACTCAGGCCTTCAGGTGAGCGACTTTAGCGTCACGTTTGCATTTTTGAACGGAAAATATTTGTCGAAAGGGTGTCAGGTCACTGCTTTTCATGACTGAATACCTAACCCCCCCCCCCCCTCCCAGTTACCAGGGAGCTGCGTTCGCCTTCAATTTTAAGACGTTTCTGTTTCTTACCGCCGTGTTTTTTTTTGACAGCCAAGTCTTATAAACAGACAAGGTGCTGATCTGATATCCATTAGTGCGTCAATCACAGCCGTGTCCAAACGTTTGGTGCAGTAAACTGCTAACTGTTCCAGCGAACAGAAAAAACAAATGTGCAGAAATGCTTATCTCGCGTTCAGTCGACTTCCGATTGGCCTGAGACACGTTGATGCTTTTTAATGGCGTGTTGATTCAACACATCATATCACCACACCTAGTGTGTGTCTCACAGGTGCCTTTAAGCTTGTTGGAGTCACCTGATCAGATGAGACGTCAAATCCCACACACACACACACACACACACACACACACACATCATTTAAGCTGTCTTCATGACCACACCAAGTGTAAATAACCCCACAGCAGAGCGGCTCACAAAGTGGGCACCACCAACGTATGAAAGACTGGCACCCTCTTCAGAAGCCAGACGCAAGCAGGAGACTGTTGGGTACAGCAGTCGAGGAAATGAGCAAACATTGAGAAGGTCGTTGGTTTATCTCCTGTGTGGGGATCTCTGCTGCTGTGTGAGCTGCCTGGCCCAAATTTCTCCACTTTGTGCTTGAGTAAAACCACAGTTGTAAACTTTGTGAGGACCTGTCACTACAGACCAGCTGTCATTCAGCAGTGGGACAAGGAGGAAAAGGAGGAGGAGAACTTCAAGTTCTGAGATGGACAGTTGAGGAGCCCCGACTGACCTGGACATCTGGCTGGAGTCGTTCACTGTGTAGCTGTCCTTCTTCTTGAACATCTTGGCTCGCTGTGTTCTTCTCTCTGGCTCTCGGCTTCTCTCCTCAGGTCTCTCCCGCTTTCGCTGGAGATGTGACACTCCTTTGAGGTGCTTGCAGGCTTCGTGGAGTTAAAGTGCAGCCGTGACCGGTGGCTCCGCCCTTGGGCACAGGCGTGTCTTCATCAAAAAAAGCCACCAGTTCCCATGAAACAGGGTAGACCAGTTCAGCTGTTTTCCCCGCTCTTTATCAGCATGTCTCCCCCTGTTTGAGTTCAACTTAACTCCTGCCCTCCTCATAGCCCCCTCATGGGGGAGGAGACACTTTAAACTATATTCTATGAACAGCCCTTTGATCCTGTGCAGAAGGTTCTTCTATATAGATGACAAAACATGTATATTTAGCAGTTTTGCCCTCCAAAACCTCCTGAACAGAGGAGTCCAAATCCACTTACATTTTTCTCAACACATCAGCTACTTTCTAGTGGACTTGAAAGCAGGGAAAAGGCCACCAGACTCAGACCCCTGGTTTACAGAAGCTACCGTGTGGTGAAAGTAGAGACACCGTGTTGTACTGGTGCTCACTTTTCAACCAACTTCATCCATCTACTGCATCCACCATCACAGTCTGTCAGAGGTCCTTCTATGTTTACACTGATTTCCTAACCAGCACAAATCATATTTTATCACCAGAAAAGGTGATTAATGGTTACTTAGCATCCAAAGCACACAGTCTGATGGTTTTTTGAGACCCTTTAGTGGATCTGAGTTTTGAAACTTGTGGCTCGAGTCCAAAAAAACTGCGACCGGCTGTGAAGGAATTCCAGGTATTTGTTATTTCCAGAGGTTCCAGTGTGTCAGAGTGGAACTCCTGCTGTTATTAACATATATTTAGACAATGGCTTTGGTCAAGGCGAACGCAGCATTTGCACGGCGGGGTGACGGAACCCACTGCAGCAGGTGAGGGGTTTAAAGCCACGCCTACAAGGGCATAAACACTGCAGCCCCCTTATAAATCACTGCATTACTCCGATAACTTTTTATTACCGCAACGCATCTGAAGTGAGCGGTCAGATGTGAGGAGACGCGAGGGTCGTTTCGGCAAAGAAAGAGCTATTCTAAAAGGGGCCGCAATCGTGACCTTTTGTACTTTTCATCTCATGCAGTCTTTCCGTCACGTTCTCTTTGCATCGCTGAACCTCAGTCTACGTTCACCTGTACAGGTGTTGTACAACGACGGCCAGATATGCAGCACTATTTTGTGTCGTGAACTTGTCCCCACTTTGCTGCCTTAGTTCCATCCCGTTCGAACAATCCAGGAATATTTAAAATGTGCGTCCGAGGCAAAAGGAAAGAAAAGAAAACAGCCGGGAATCACGCACTTTGCAGGAGTTCGTCAGGTCAGCGTCCCTAAGATATCGACTCCAGATAAGTCTGTGAATGTGAAAAAAAAATCATTTTTGGGGTCTGTAAATGTTAAATGGTCAAAACAGAGCATGTGAGAAGATTAGTTATGTCATAACAACTAGTTAAGATATAATCCCCCCCCCAAAAGCTGCTTGACTTATTAATGTTAAGTACCGTCAAAGTGTGGAAAAAAAACCCAAAAAATTCTTTTTGGTCATTGAAACAAGCTGGGAGGGTCTGCTTGCGCAGCACGTCTGTCGCTGAAGTTTCTGCGGAGAGATGACACCTCGGTTACAGACGGGAGGAAAAAATCAATGTTCATCCACGTTTGTCCAGCAGCCGGATGAGAGCAGAACACGGCAGCGCAGCAGCGAGACAGAGAGCCGCAGTGACGGGTGGATGGTTGGATGGGTGGATTATCGAAAGATAAACGGACCTCTGAAAAGACCACTAAAGCTTTAAGAATGAATGGAGGCCTGGAAGAGAGAATGCGACAACAATGCGTTCCAGTAGTAACAGGCGTGTGGCCAACCATGAAGAAAAAGGTGACAAAAACCACGGCGCGCTGAAGGCGGGACCCGTGCGTAGGAGTGCAGCTGTGGAACTCCTCTAACAAACCGACAGAACGTCTCGGGGGGCGGCTTTCCTGCCACCTTCCTACGTGTTCGCTGGTCAGCGGGACGGCCTCGGACCAGGCCAGAGGTCCATGTCCGTTCAGGCCAGATGGAGACAGCGTCAAGAATGAATAACTCAGACCGACTTGGAGGTTCACTTTGCCTGCACTTTTGCCTGCATTTCCAGATGTGCACCTGCACGTCCTGTTCCACCGGTTGGCTCCTTACGTTTAATTCGGACGAAAATACACCTTCAGAAATCTCTGCCAAGAAAGTGAAGATTCAGGCAGCCTGAATACACCCTTCCACCTGTTGCTACCACGGCTGGGATGTTGGCTCAGTACAAACTAGCCAGCATAAGGAAGGGTCACGTGTATGTGTGTGTGTGTGCGTGCAGATGGGGGAGGGGGGGTTGTGAAATGAATCTCTGTCAATAATTAACACCCGACACAAATGCATGGTTTTACCAGGTGTGGCAGACACACACACCCCGAGCTGGTATGAGCCTCACCAACACCCACATACCTGGGAGAGGTCAAATCCTTAGACGATCAGCGAACACACAGCACCGCCTGACCCCCCCCTTCATCGCGCTTCTTATTTGCACAGCGCATTTTTCTTCAAAGGTACCTGCATACCACACAATCCGACATATTTACCATGTTATCGCTGGATAGTACAGCCGGCTTCTGGTAAATACAAATTCTTAATTTGCACGTTACATACAGTCCAGATACTAACCGGTAATATCTATCGAGAAAATACTATAAATATTTATTAGTCTGATGAAGGTGTTTTCTTCACCTTTTCTGAAATTCCTGTCTCCAGCACTTGAAGACCTCATCTCACTTCCAGGTAGGGTCTGGTGCTCCTCAGCCTCGCTGATCAGCAAGATGTAGAACGTCGGATGTAGCTATGGGATGAAACTGCCAGCAACCAGCATTGAATAGGAGGGTGTGGAGAGGAAGTAATTTTACTTTCAAACGTTTAACATTTGCTATAGTTCGACGTAGCTTGAGGTTAACAAACGTGTTGAATATCACTTATCACAGCTCTAACCAAGATTTTTACACCAGTACTTGAAAACAAATCAAAGGACACCTGAGTTAAGGTGTTTTTACTCACACTGTGGGCAACAAAAAGCTGAAAGGGGCCAGAAGTTCAGAATAGGATTTAATAGAAGTAAATTTGGTTTTAATTTTGCTTAACTTTCAAATGTGAAGTATTTACAGGACCTTGCCCTGTGTATGGGGGGGTCCTGCTTTTTGTTAAGGGTTCAAGGGTAAAAGTGAGTTATGAGCAGACTGCCAGGCCCAGCTGCATGTAGAAGCTGAGGAGCTGGAGTTTAAGAATTGTGGGTAATTGACGAGAGAAGAAAACTAGATCAGCGAGACGAAGGGTCACGTTTTGCTTCGTAACAGGTGGGACCAGTCATGGCAACAGGCTTGGCAGGTTATTATATCTAAGCTGAGTAACAAAGTTTATAAAGGGGGGTGGGGGCTTTGAAAGCAGCACATTCTATTCTAGTTCCAACTCAGTCTTTTCATAGACCCCATAAAACATCTCATTTCCATCCAAAATTAAACTGTTGCCCACCACTATTCTGAAGGGGGGAGCGAGTTAAATTCCTTGCGGAAAATACTTGGTTTCCTCAGGTGGAAAATGACACTCGGAACAGATCACTTTTTCTGAAGTAGTTTATCCACGTCTGTATTTGGGCCTCAGAGAAGCAAAATGCGACAATAATCCAGCGATGAAGAGCCCCCCCCCCCACCCCACGGAGTAATGGCACAGAACCAGAGCACTTCCAAAACCTGGGTTTAACAGAAAAGGCCCCCCCCCCCCATAGTTCCCAGCGACAGCAGACTGACTCATCTGTACCGCCGCGCATCTCTAATCGAGAAAACACTCCGAGGAAACTGGCGTTTCTCCCCACACAAAAATTTCCACTAAAGCCCAACAAAACTTAGCAGCGTGAAACCGGTCCCAACATTAAACCCCCAGCAGAGACCAGACACACGCTGCAAAAATAACAGCGCCACCTCGTGGCAGAAAACCAAACCAGTCAGGCAGGACCCGCCCCCCCAGTGAGACCACACCTGGCCGCCTACTTAAAGCAGCGCTTTGGAATTCCCCCAGCAACACTTGGTGACAATACTGAGTTTTAACGCCTCACCCCTGTAGTTCAGGCTGAACTGCAAGAAAGTCAGGAAACCGAGGAAGTGCCTTTTTCAGTTTATTTCAAAGGCCATGCAGTGCCTTCCAGAGTGGAACGTATCACTTTCAACATTACAGTGGAAACTCGTAAGGCTTGTATTGACTAGTACAAAATACAGACTAAAGTTATGAAGGAATGTAACAAAATTAAATTGTAAGAGTGCCATTGCTGCTGCTACTCCACCTTGGACTCAATTGTTAGAGGCGTAGAATGTCAAAAAGTATCAATTCTTGGATTTAATTAAAAACAAAAAAAATAAACAGGAAAAAAAACAAATAACAGTACAATCAGGGCCACGGATTTGGGGCTTCAAGAACAAAGCAATAAGTTACTCCTACACGTGTGCGTGTTTACTGAGGGAAGGGCGGAGGCATCGGGTAGGGAACCATAGGCTGGGGCGGCTGCTGCGGCTGCTGAGGGGCGAAAGGGAACTGGGCGTGAGCCATGCCATTCTGGGCAGCAGCCGCCGCACCCTGGGTTGTGCCGTACTGTTGGTTCTGGAAGTTCTGACCCACAAATGCAGCGGCCTGGTTCGTGGCGCCAAAGCCAGATTGTCCATTGTTGCCGTAGCCACTGGCGAAGCTGGTGGTTGAGGTGGCTGTGGTGCCGCTGCTGTCGTAGCTGCTCGGCCCATAACCTCCGTTCTGGGTGCTTGTGCCAAAGGCTTTTTTCGGTCCGCTGTCATACCCCCTGTCGTTGTCTCTGTCCCTGAAGCTGCCGTAATCTCTTCTGCCTCCGGAGTACCTGTCGCGCCGGTCGTCTCTATAACCGCCACCTCTTCCCCCCCTTGAACGACCTGTGAGGGAGGAGAGAAGAAAAAAAAAAAAGTTTAAAAACAAGGGGAGGACTGAAGTAGCACTGAACTAAAGAGGCCCCATTTAAAAAAAAAAAAAAAAAAAAGAAAAACCCCTATTAAGTGACACGAACCAAAGCGAATGGTACATTTGACGGTGAACTTTACAGCTAGAGGCCTATGGTTCTGCCACCAAGCTAAGTTACTCCCCCCCACCCGACCAACTTCCCTACACCCTGTGAAAGATTGAAGAAAAACTGCAGATGAACCACAGGTCCTGTATCTCACCAATTGAATTTACCTCCTCTGTCTTCCGCCATCTGGAGGAGCTTGGGGTTGATGGCCTGGTTGGCCTCGCGGAGCACGGAGACCAGGTCGCTGGCCTGCCTCATGTTGCCGGGGGTGAAGAAGGTGTAGGCGGTGCCCGTCTTCTGGCTGCGGGCCGTCCTCCCGATTCGGTGGATGTAGTCCTCCGACGAGTTGGGGTAGTCATAGTTGATGACAAATTTCACATCTTCCACATCTGACAGTTGCAGCGCAGCAAGACAGGAGCCAGAAAGGTGTTTGACAGAGACAAAGTTAGCTAAGTTTAAAATAAACGTAAAAAGACAGACATCCTAGGCTGAAAAAGTTGAATTTTTTTTTTTTATAAAAAAAAGCTCTTATCCAGGGGAATGCTACTGTGGGAATAGGAAAAACGATGCACACTCCAGCCGCTTACAACTTCAAAAAGAAAAAAAGTCCTGCTCCCTCACCCTCAATTTAAAGAAAAAAATGGATTTGAAGTCTTACCATAAAGGAGTATGCATTCACTAGTCCGTTCCCAATGCAGAGAACTCCCCACAAATTGTCAAGTGACATCGGAGCGCTTCTACGCAGTAGGGCCGCTATGCGCACTGGTGCTTCTTCATGTGCCAAGAGGACCATTCAGTCGTAAGCCTTTGAAGGTCCTCTCCTCACACACACTCATAAGAAGCTTGCTATAAAGGCCACACTGCACGTCTTGCCAAGACCATATACGTACAGACCAGAACCAAATATGACGAGTCCAGGGGGGAAAAAGGCCAATACTCCCATGGACCATTTAAAAAAAAGGGAAAAAAATGTGGAAAAAGGAAAGAAAAAAAAAACCATCCCTCAGTCTCATCTAGGCAAGATCTTCCAAGAAGCCAGTGTTCACTTGAGAAAATGTCTCATGTTGGCAGGTCTTGACATGACCGAAAACACAGGCGAGGGAGGAACTTAAGCATTTTATGTTCCGTTTTCACTCAATGTCCCGCTGTCACTACACATGCCAGGTGTCAATTTTAATACAGAGGTACGCAATTACACTTGACTGCTTTCTCCACGGGTACCAGCATTTGAGAACCTGCAGGCCCTACGTCCGCATTTCACCCGCGCTAGACTTTACGGAAGACAAGAGGCTGTCCAAATCAAGCTCCTTGTCTTGGTGCGCTTTACGACAGTTTTGGGGTTAGGGCGAGGAGGCCTGGGTGGACAAACATTGGTCCACGATCACTGATGGAGAACAGACAGTCGTGATGAAGCGCGGCTCGGCTACGCGGCGCTCCTGACCCCTGTACGCGACTGGTTGGCAGCCAGTCATCAGGACACCTCCAATAGCGCTCCGTCCCCCTTGCATGGCCTGGGACCGTCATGCCTAGGCCCTGCCAAAAAAAAAAAACTGCACCTTCTGGTGAGGGGGGGAGGGGGGAGGGGGAGAGCTCAGAAAATGCATGAGAGTTAAAGAAAGTCAGACACTTTCTTTAATAGCAGGTATTGTGTCAAGTAGCCGTGTTGAGGCCGAATACTAACCTAGGCCCCTGGAGGCGACGTCTGTGGCAATAAGGATAGGGGCCTTCCCATATTTGAACTCTGAAAGGAAACAAAACAAACAAAAAAGCTATTAAAACCATATTAAAGTTTAGTAGCACTTACCGATAAGCCAGCAAGGAATGGAACATACCGTTAAGAACCCAGTCCCTCTCCTGCTGGCTCTTATCACCATGAATCCCCATTGCCGGCCATCTGGAACAAAACAACCTTTAGTTAGAAACACGCAGCTCAACCAGACTGAGGAAAACAGGCTAAAGCAGCGAGAGATCAGGAGACGTATCCTTCATCCACGCCAGGTTGGACCACGTGACACCTCAGCAGTTGCGTGAAACTGCTCGACATGCCGAATAACTCACCCGTCTCTTCTCATGCGCCTTGTGAGGTCATCGCAGCGGCGCTTTGTCTCCACAAAAATGATGGTCTTGTTCTCCTTCTCGCTCATGATCTCCTCCAGGAGGCGGAGGAGCCTGGCAGTTCAAGGAGAAAAACTTTTGTTGGTGGTCTCCTTCACCGAAGGTTTCTTAAAAATAAAGCTGGAAAGACTGACGGTGCAGGACTCCACGCCACGTGCTCTTTGTCAGGTACTCACTTATCATCCTTCTCGCCGTCATTGCAAACATCCACAATCTGCAGGATGTTGTGGTTGGCACTGAGCTGCAGGGCACCCACGTTGATCTGCACATAATCCTTGAGGAAGTCCTCAGCCAGCTGACGAACCTCCTTTGGCCAGGTAGCGCTCCACATGAGCGTCTGCCTGTCGGGCTGGCGAACAGAGAAGAAGGCACACGTCACACAAGAGTCCGGCACTGTCAGCGTACCAGGGCGCGCTGTAGAACGGTGGGACGTGTTGACCGAGCCTTACTCGGATTTGGTCCACGATTTTTCGGATCTGGGGCTCAAAGCCCATGTCCAGCATTCGGTCAGCCTCATCCAGCACCAGGTAGGTACATCGCCGGAGGTTAGTCTTTCCCGCTTCCAGGAAGTCAATGAGCCTTCCAGGTGTTGCAATGCAAATCTCAACACCTGCGGAAAACAAGCACACTGTGAGCTTAAGCTGTTCCACCAAGTGGAAAGATGTTCGGAACAACAACACTAGAGCACAGACTCCACATACCTCTTTCCAGGTCACGGATCTGGGGTCCCTTTGGTGCGCCACCATAGATGCAGGTGGACTTGAGCCGAGAGGCCCTTCCGTACTCGGCCGCAACCTGCTGGACCTGCTGGGCCAACTCGCGCGTTGGAGCCAGTACCAGACACTGCAGCGAGAAGAAGTGTCAGACACCTGCTGTATCAGGTTGAAAGCACACAAACCATCACTGTGTGTTGGGCGGGTCACTTACAATGGGGCCGTCACCGTGTTCCAGGAAAGGCTGGTGGTTGATGTGGACAATGGCGGGGAGCAGGTACTGTGGAGCAAACAAACACATGAGTCGCTGCACAGAAGCACGACTTGCTTCACGCCAGCGGAGGAACTCGAGCAGTAGGCTTACCGAGAGCGTTTTACCAGAACCGGTCTGGGCGATCCCCACCATGTCCTTGCCGCTCAGAGCCAGCGGCCACCCTTGAGCTTGGATGGGTGTAGGCTCCGAGAAGTTCTGCTTGGTGATCACGTCCATCACGTACGCTGCAAAGACACACATCAGCAAAGGGCTCGTCTCGCAGCCGTTTCATCAACCGTACATTTTACACGCAATTACAACAAGGTAGTTTACTTTTCTCCCCTTTGTTTTTAGGAGTGTCATGTGCCTCTTCACTGTTGCCAGTGTTATCACACCTTACCTCCATTTCAGCTTTTTCCCGTTACTATAAGTGTTGTGAAAAACTCAATTAATATAATACATAATATTTTACTTACTTGGAAAACTGGCCTCGTGAAACTTCAGCACGGGGTTTGGGCAATCTCTCCCTTTCACCGTGATCTCTTTACTTCTCCTGTACTGCTCAACCTCTTGCTGTGTAAGAAAGCGAGAAGAGACTCCATGTGAGTTGGGCCCCGCAAGGCACGTGTCTCAGACACGTGTCCACGGCAAGGAGGGGCCTGGAGCGTCACTCACCGCTGGTCTCCTGGACACGTCGGGATGCTCCTGGTAGAAGTTCTTCTCGAACTTTGGCAGCTCGTCCAGGTTCCAGTGCTTTTTACGGAGCCTTTCCCCAGGATTCCCGAACTTCCCGGACGAGCTGCCGCTACCGCGGCTGCCGCCAAAGCGCGGAGGTCCACTGCTGTATCTGTAAGAAGTCAGTTAAAAAAAAAATAAATAAAATAAAAAAAATAAAAAAACTGAAGCAGCCGGAAGGTAAAGGAAAGCGTAAGAGGGTGACGTAATGCCGGCGCTCGAGAGCAGGAAGCGCGGCGCGAGGAGGGAAAACGCCGCCGGAATGTTCCACCGCATCGAAACTCAAACGCATCGTTGACGCCAATAACCCCAAAACACCGAGAACTTCGACACGCGACTCAAGTGCCGCTCCGAATGCGCGGGCGCGCAAACATCCCGAGCGCGTGCCCGCCGCCGCTTCTGCGTCACGTTTTAAAGCGCTGCCATTTTAGTGCGAAGCGGCTGAGGAACAAAGGAAACCGGCCGGCATTTTGTGTGCGGCGGCTCGCGGCCACATGGCGAACAGCGCCGGCCGGCCGGCCTTACTGGCGCCTCTCCGGTCGCCACAAGGCCGAAAAGAGAGGCGACGGGGCGCCGACCGAGGGCCCCTCGTAAGCACATCAATATATTCACGGTTAAAGAACATTCTGACGGAACAAACGAGCCGCTTAAACATCACTAACGCCGGTAACCAAGGAATTGACACAGAAGACTTCGTTAACAAACAAAAGACAAACTATAAAGCAATATAATCGATCGCTTCATTAGAAACATATTTCCGCTAAAAATGCAACGTATTTATCACAACGTCAATTTATTAAAAGAAAAACAAACCGGAATAAAATATTACCCTCTGTCTCTCCCACGATCTCTGTCGGAATATCCAGGCATTGTGTAAAAAAAAATTAAAAAACTACTTAACTTAGTAACTGCTTAAAAAAAAGTGTGAAATGAAATGTTTGTCAGTTACTAGGACTACCCGGCAGTGGAGGTGCTGAAAATGCCGGTGTCTTTCCGATTAAAGCCGCTTTATATCGCAACCGGAAGTTGAGCCCCTTCACAGCACGCGGACTCGGGATCCATCCGCAGGCAGCCGGCACTACTTCATCCAGCGTTGAATTGCAGCAGTTCTGGGTCACCCTATTGTAATGTTTTAATATGTACGTATTTTCATTGCGGGACATATATACGGCTGTGTGCATTGCATATGTATATTTTTAATTAAAAATGAATAAAAATAGAAGTGTCACAATTCATGTTAAAATATTGCATAAGAAAAGCGCTTCATTTTTTTCGTAGACATATTTTTAAATAAATTGTACATATTAATTTATTTCTTAATTAAACAATTTCGTATCTGGCAATACAAATTGTACGCTTTTCGAATGACATTTTTTTCTTGGGTAAAGTATTATCAATTATGTATGTAAAAACCCGCCATTAATGGTGACTTCGTGCTTTCTGTTCAGACGAGGTTTCTTTTTCAAAACCTTCTTCATCCTCCTTAAGTTCTCAAAATAAACGCGCGTGCAAGCAGGAGCAAATTTAACATAACGATGACACAAGATGTGAGACAAATGACTGAAAACATATGCTGGCATTTTATCCAACAGTTCTGAACATTTTAGTCGAAATTTTCAACAGAACTTTGTCATCTTTTTTACAACTTGTATCAGCTTTAGAAAAAAGAGCTAAAAGATGTCCGCGCTAATTTAAAAAAAAGGTATTTCGTTTTGTTTGTTTGTTTTTTTTATCTGAGTATTAAATCAATGTCTTGATACCTCCCGACATGTTTTAATAACCGCTAGAAAACGGAATCCCCGCACAACCCATCAATAACAGCACAATTCAACAATATAATTCAGAGATGTGACCTGCAGGTCACGAAACATTACACTTGTTCACTTACATAAATCACATATAATACCACAAACCGCCCTGAGATCAGTTTTAAATTACGGGCAGTTTTATTAGTTTTATTCTGTAGTGTTTGTACAGTAAGGAGGGCGGCGTCCGTTCGGCCGGTGGTCCTTTTACCCTAAATGACGTCAGTAGGAAGGCGCACCACTTCCGCGTGCACACAGCGCTCGAGCTCACGTTTTCACGTTGATCAGAAGCTGGACGAAATGATGTGATTGCCGACACACGTCGAAACTTTATCGGTGTTTTTAAAAGTCATAATAAGTCGGTATGTGAATGTGGGAACTCTGTGCGTGGAAATAAGCAGCCCTTGCTTTTTGGTTTCCGGGAAATGAACATGGAGAGTCACTGCTGGAGTGGTTTCAGGGGTGGGGGGTGTCATTCAAAAATCATATACGACTGCGGAGACAATAATATGGGATATTTAACAAAACATTTCAAATGTGTTATACTTCGTTTAAAAAAAGGCAAATCTTTTAAATTTATGAGTGAAAACAATTAGCAAAGGCGCCATAATAACATCTGTTTTCACCACAGGAGGGTTTTGAAATTTATTTAGAAAAATACATTAATGACCACTAGCGGCAGCAGGGCGAGATCTCATCTTATATGTTCCAAATATAGATATTTGCACATGAAAGATCAAATCCCACCTTCTACTTCAGAAGCCTTAATAAAGGTTCTTACCCTGAAGGTACCCCCTGGAGGTAAAGCATCCGGTAAATAAATGTAAACACAGCTAACGGTAATTGAAGAGCTGGAAAGACTGACATTCTTTCATTCTTTTCACGCCTGCCTCACCGTACCGTCCCTGAGATAAGTAACCAGAAAGCTTCAGAACCTCACCACCATTGTAAGATCTGGGTCGTAATGGCTTTTGTTTCCACTTGTCACCTAGGCCACAGCCCTCGTGACAGAAACCAGACACAAGGCGACCAGGGGGTCCTGGACAGGACACCAGCCCATCACGGGGTAGATGCATGTGAAGCCACCGAAACATGCAACTCCACAAAGAGTGAGCCAAAGTCAATGCTAAACTTATTGTTCTCCAAAATGACCTGTAACTCGGAGCAAACAAAGGGCCTGTGGGCCGTACCCGCTGTTGAACTTGATACAGCCACAGGAAGACAGTGGGCAGACAAGGAGGGACATTTCTGCACAGCTAGAGCCCCTCCATTGTATCTACTTATGCTTTTAAAAACCTAAGCAGTAGGTGACCCTCTGCACTAAAGGAAAGACAAAATGAAATGTATACATATAGGTGTGTGTGTGTGTGTGTGTGTGTGTGTGTGTATATATATATATATATATAAGTGGAGTGGATATGAGTGGAATTACAAAAGATGAACAATATCTTGCCTGACAAAGATCCATTGAAACACCAGATGGACTTCAGAACAACAGTTGAAACAGATCCCCTCCAAGTGCTGTAGGCTGAAGTACAACAAGGAAGTGAAACACATGGTTTTACTAAAGTGCGCCAAAGGCTGTTGGGTTTTAATTTCGGAACCTTGTTTCCTTCTCTGCCGGGGGAGCAAAGAAACAGTGAAGGGAAACGCAGCCTTCTTGTGTGCTTTACTACATAGTTCCTATACCTATAACAGATCTCAAGGCAAATTTTGCTTAAAAAAACCTGATGTTTCTTAATCCTTCACATGCATTTAAAAAAAAACACCAGAGACCACAATTATATTGAACATAATGCTGTGAAGTTCCAGAACAGCATAATTTTATTGCTAATCATTTTGCATGAATACAATTTTTAAAAACATTTTGTTTTTAAGGTCACAGAACAGATGCTGTGAATGCTGTAAACACAAATACTCTAATAAATACAAACAGAATGAAAGTTAGGAAAAACTAAAAACGGCTGTTTAAATTGAAGACAAAAGCAAGTTTAATCACTACTACTCGTACAAAGATATCTGTAGAAAAGTGTAGTGTTATGTTAAAAAAAAAAAAAAAAACAACAACTTTGCACCAGTCAGCAACATATTTTTTCAGTAATGGACCACAGTAAGAGGCATCAGGCTATGTGAGTAACCTGTCGATGAATCATAAATCAAATTATCTACTGTGCTGCAAATGTGTTGTGGAAACCATATTTTTGCATTTCTCTGTCGCACACATACACACACACACAAAAAAAAAATCTGTCCATTCACTACATGGCAAATGTACGGAAGCTGCCCAGTATTTCCAGCTTGTCTGAATGCTGCGCTTGCATTTTTGCATCGTTCCCCTACTTAAATAATGATCCACTTATATGAACAATAGCCCACACTCTATCCTTTGCTTTTCCCAAGAATTTAGTTATGTTGTTTTACACACAGTATTAAAAGAAAGTGTTCATTTGCAGTAAATGTAATGTCCGTGGTCATGACAAAGTCAGACAGTTAAAAAAAAAAAAAAAAAACACATTCGACAACTATAGGCAAGTATACAAAACAAAAGTAGGAGAGTTGCTCAGCTGACTGCAGAGTACTATGTGAGCGTGTTTACGTGTTTCAGTGGGGGGGTCCTTCCACTGAAATCTCTTAACTTTTAAAGGGTCAGGATTTGGAAGACAAGCTTTGGAAGAAACGTGTCTCCTGTTGCATGTTTGGTCCAACAGAGGATCTCAGGCTGCCTTTTAGAGCTGCTCCGAAGACACAAGACTGCTACTCATTTGCCTAAAAGTAAAAAAATGGGTTCTAACAAAAGCTGCATCTCCTAAGAACATGGCATCAGACGTTGGGCATGGTTAAAGGTATAAGACATACCAGTTTTTATATATATATATATATATATATATATATATATATAAAGTAGGTACATATACATTATCACATGTCCTGCAGCAGTGCATCTTTATAGAGTAAATTGTACTAAAATATCATCTCTCAGTTAAAACCCATATGATGAAAGCACCAAACCACCCAAAGAAGGGTGTAAAGTGCTCTGAAATTGTGAGGCAACCCCCATCCACAAACAAATATGCTCCAGACACAGTAGTCTTCCTTTATTTCTGTTTACCGTGGGATAAACGGCCAGATGTCTGTTTGCATCGAACAGACTTCACAGGAAAGCGTCAAACTGAAAAAGGAGCTGAACTCGTTTCGCCACATTTGTTATCCAAAAAACTATGATGTTGGTTATGTGGCCAACTCAACAGCTGCTAGAATGGAATGGAAAAGGTTTGAAATATGGCACAGGGTCAGTGCAGATAGAGGAAATTGTCTGAATGGGCAGTCTCAACTTCCTGTTGTAAGAGTAACATCAAAGTTTCACGTTTGTCTCCTGGAACCAATGAACTTCATTCAAGCTTATGTCAGTTTCACAAATAATCTATAATTTAAAGTTTTATATTTTGAAGATTAAAAAAAAAAGTTTTCAGGAACAATGCAATATGTTGGCTTGTTTTTTTTTCCTTTATATTTCTTTATACAAAAATAATTCAAGCAGTCAATAAAAAAAAATACAAGCTCAGCTGGTCTCTGGGTGGCTACATCTTGTCTGGACCCCAAACATCTGCCCATTCGTCACGGCAGCTCACCAGTCCTTGCTGTACACTGGTACTTTCCTTCAAAAGAGCAGTACTGTCAGTAGTTCTGCTTGTCGTACTTCAGCCACTCTAGTTTATCCATGGCGTTGTGCTCCATTGAAATACTGTCCTCTTTTAATGCTAAGTATAAAGTTGAAGAAAAAGCCAGCATCGTGGTGGGCGCTACTGTGAGCACTCAGCACTGTTTTTAGCAGCTGAAACAAGGAATAAAACAGGAAGAAAAAAGGATGAGGCCAAGTGCTTGTGTACAGTGGGGCTCTCCTTAATCCCAAACCTGGCAACAGGCACCCCCTTACAGAGCACGAGGGGAGTGCTAGCGGGGTCCTATCCAGCAGAAATCTGAGATCTCTGCCCCATGACACCCCCGCTACATCCGTTCACTCCACAGCAAAGCCGCAGGTCTCCTCGATGGCCGTCAGCAGCTTCTCGTACAGTTTTTCGTAGCTCTCATATGGAGGGATATCTATCCTATTGAAGCTGGAGTGAGAAAAAGGGGATTGCTGTCACACGCTTTACAGGAAGAATTCAGCTAAAGTATTACATTAAAGGCTTTTGCCACTGCTGTCTGACATGACAAATTAAAGGGGTTTGTGACTCACCAGGTGTGGGCTTTAGGTAGGTTGTTGGTGCTGGCATCTATCTGGTGGATTGTGAAGAGCCTGGGGCCTGCAGCACCTGTGGCAGACATGCTCGGCATTAATAATGGGGCCTAACAAACACACACACACGCACACACACACTACTAAACAAGCCTTAGAAAACACCACCCTAAGTGACAGTTTATGACACCAGTGCCCTTCTAGAGGTTCACATTCACAACCTTCTGGTAATACTCCTTTAAGGATATGCTCTGTGCTACATCAAGAGAGCTGTACCTTGAAGGGCCTTGAAGCCTTGCAGTGGGACACGGGAAGAACCTGTGACAAACTGCAGCAGCCGTGCCCTGCGCTCCTCGTCGTATGACTCCACGGCTCTCCAGAACCACCGCACCACGTTGCTGTCAGGTGTGCAGTGCTTCAGCCGCGTGTTGGTCTTCCAGTCGCTCACGTCAATTTTGCCCAGACCGCAAACAATCAGCTGGAGTGATGAAGAGGAATTTTTGTTTAAAAAAAGTCTAGTTTCTTGCTGGCTGCTTTCAAACTTTAGATGGTAATGTCAAAAAGTGTAAACTCAGTTCCACCCAGTATTTTTGTGCTTTTTTGAAAAACAAATTGGTCAGTTGGTCAGGATTTGTTACCAGGTCCCCGTGTACTGAGTAAAAATTACAGGTGAAAGTAATGGCAGTCAACTAGTGTGAAGATTTCTGAATCTTCAATACCTCCAGTTCCTTCTCATCAAAAGCCTTCAGAAGGTGATGGGGTATGACCTCGTTGAAGCCCTTCTGCAGCGCCAGGAACTGGGCTTCAATGCCACGCAGAAATCTCCAGTTCACATACAACCTGTGGACAACAAGAGCAACGCGCTTGTGAAACCATGATCCACACTTTTTTCTGAGCTTTGCGAGAACATGTGGATGGCTGTCAATTCTCTCATCTTAAACATTTGCATCAGCTTAAAAAAATAAATGACCGTAATTCATTTCTTTCCTAAGCCCCAAAAAGTCATTTTTAACACTACATCGCTGTGGAACAAGGGCTTAATAATTCAGATCTGCCTGATTTTATTTTGTTAGTTATGCCTCGGAAAAATCTTGAAGAGACAAGTAAATAAAGTATTTATTTGAATATTTATCACTGCAAGATAAATAAAAATTCAACACAAATCAGCCACCATTTAGTAAAATACATATGCACCATTTCTCATCTCATTATTGAGATTCAAAACCAACCATCACCAAATTTAAGCTGTTAAGACTGAATGTGAACCGAATTCACAAGGTGCAACACTAATATTCTATTTGGGTATATTTCTAAGAAAACTATCTGCTCGCTGCATAAATCGGTCACATTTGCTCTGCTGCAAAATGACATTTTGGGAAAGGATACGCAATTAAAAAAAAATAAACCAGGCAGTTTTTGCGTTTTTGAAACACTGCAATTCAACTGTTCGTTACACAGTATAAAGAAACGAAAGCAGTACACGGAAATCATTTATTTGATGCAGATCTCTAGAGCCTCCTCACCTCACATACTCCTTCTTGTTGTCCTCCGTGACGGGGATGCTCTTGCCATTGGGCTTCAGCTCGTGCTGGACGATCTGGCCATAGGCACTATGCTCCACACAGAAGGTGTGGTCCAGGACACCCGTGGTGTCATTATCTCTGAGAAGGAGGGGGAGAGTTCAGGCCAGCAGCATCTAACATTTGTATGACACTAGCTTCATCAAGAGCCCACACAACTAATGATTAACATTCAGGTTAGAATCAGTGTCATCATCAGCAGTGTTATACATGTTTATGTTAGTTGTGAGTGTAAAGGGGTATACGCCCCTGTGTCAGTCAGCTTAGGCTATACATCGTGAGTGTGTCTCTCCCCCTGCTCCCCACTAAACATACAGGATCCAAACGAGGCTGTTGTGTAGGTCCGGGTCCACAGACTCCATGTCGTCCAAGGTGATGGGCTTGCCCAGTAGCTGCTTGTAGAAGGGCAGCGTGAAACCACCATCGATGTAGTGCCCGTGGAACACCGCCACTCCCATGATGCGGCCCACAAAGTGAAAGTATGACAGATGCTCCTGAAAAAAGTAGCAATGTTATCATTACTCTTGTTATTAATAATAGTAGTAGTAACAACAGCATTCTGTAATTTATGGACTGAACAAGCGCACCAGCTGAACTATCAGTTCTGAGTTGCAGTATTAAGTATGAAGTGCTAAGCTGAGAGAAGCTGCTGGCTATGACCCAGCCAAATGAATAAACAAGCGACAGAGAAAAGCGCAACAGGCCAGCTCATAGATGAGGAGAAGCCTGTGTTTCAGTGGCCTCACCGGGTTGACGGCTGAGTCTGGGTTGATCTGCAGGGTATAGATGTCGTCACGCGAGTACTGGAATAACCCGTAATAAGGGTTCAGCATCTCGTGGGACAGCAGGTACAACCACTCTCTGCAGAGGACACAAAATGAGACAGCAAAACAGGAGATTAAAAAAGTAAAAAACACAACAGTAGCACCACTGACCAATATTAAGTGACTTGAGCAGATGCTAATTTTTGGATGCATGTCCATACCTGGCTACACCTCCATAATCAAGACCTTCTTCTCCCCTGAACTTCACCATAAGTCTCTTCCACAAGTCCTTTGGCCGCATCTTCATTACTTGCCGATAAGACTCCTGGAATGATAGCAGTGAGAGGACCATTTACCCAGAGGAATATGTCACTCCATTCCAACAAAGTACATGCATATAATATTAACTTCCACGCTGAGACCACATCCTGCAAACCTTTATCACATGCTCACTTCTTTATCAAATGTTCACTTCTTTGACCACTAACAGTACTTCCTACTTTTCCTGGCAATGATGAAAGTAGATAGGAAAAACCAGCTGTCCAGGCAGCAGACTAAAAAAGGGCCGTATCCAAGGGTGTTAAAACCAGTTAATCTCCCTCAATGGCAGTGACTGTCACCCAGTAGCTAAGAATTAACTAACCACACAAAAAACCCAACAAGGCCAAACTTGTGCCCCCTTAACAGAGACACAAAACATACTAAATCATTAACGACCCCTTCTGTTCTTAACCGTTTTGTAATCAAGTGTGCTGAAGAGAAGCCCTCGCTCTACCAGGCACACTGAGCGGGTGGCCACAGTTGCGCGCGCGCGCGCGCACACACACCGACACNCATACTAAATCATTAACGACCCCTTCTGTTCTTAACCGTTTTGTAATCAAGTGTGCTGAAGAGAAGCCCTCGCTCTACCAGGCACACTGAGCGGGTGGCCACAGTTGCGCGCGCGCGCACACACACCGACACACACACACACACACACACACAAAATACATTTCCTGAAAGAGTTCATGGCATGTTTCCATCAGAACGGGGAAGGACAAGAACAAAAATAAAAAGAGTTCACCAAGGCATCTCAGCGACGGAGTCATGTTATGCTGGTGTTTTGCAGCACCTCCAGAACAGATTGTTTAGGTTAAACGTAAACTATGGCTGAGGGCAAACAAAAACCTCTTTTTCAAAAAATAGAAATAACTAAAATTAAATTATTTATTGCTCCTTCAGTAAAGTTATCGTGCCCAAGGAGTCAAGCTCAAATTGTTCTTGAGAAGCCATGCCTTCCTTAAATGTGCCTCTTAATACCACCGCATGGAAAAAACCCCATATGTGCCCACAGTCTGTATACATTCCATACACGGTTTCTCCAAGGATGCCAGACATGGCCCGATAGACTCACCGCCCACCAAGGCAAGTCCAATGACAAAGCTGGATGAATAGTGCTTCCCCTTAAAGAAAGCTGAAACTAATTCTCCTGTGGACACTGATCTGCCCATGAAGCTCAAAGTACTGGCAACATCATACAACATCCACTGTACAAGGTCCCAAAACTGCTTATTTCTACCTCAAAGATCTCCTCGCGGGACACCTCTATGCGGCAGTGACCAGCCTGGGGCTGCTGCTGAGACAGTTCCTGCCGCAGCGTCTTCAGCTTCTGCACCAAATCTCGCTTGTAGCGGGGCACGGTCAGACACTCTGCCTCCTCAGACAGCTGGCTGGGGGACATCAGGGACTGCTGGGGGGGCTCCTTCAGCTGGCTGTGACGGCTAGATATGGGAGGCAGAGAGGAGAAGTAGCTAACGGACGCAGTCTGGACAAACCTACAAAACACATACTTATGAATTTGAGCGACAGCTGATGCATTCTACGCTCCATTCAGACTGAGGAATCTCTTTCTGGCCACCCGCAAAAGAAATGCAGGGAAGCTACCTGGCACTGCTGTTCTCGATTCCTGCCCGTGAACCAGTGGGACTTGGACTACTGGAGAGGAGAGAACACACAGGAACATACAGGGTGAGCAGACAGTCAGAGTGAAACAGTACAGCTACACCCAAGCATTATAATGACCTTTATATCAGCACTATTTCATCATTTTACACAATTTTACACTTATATGTATCTTGATTCTTAACATATGAATCACTTTACTACATTCTTGAAGAACCAGAGTTATTGCTGCTCACAGACACCACCAGATGGTGGTAGAGAAGCAGAGTGCAGAGGAGCTCCTGGCCTACATCAGCCTTCCTTACTGCTCAAGAGTCAAAAACAAAAAGCGGAGGACACTAAGGAGGAGCGGATGCTTGGCTTACTTGAGAACGCGGTGCAGGTTAGCAGAAAGACGAGGGTCGGTGAACTGAGTGGTGCGGTTGTTGTGGTCCACAAAATACACACGGCCGGTGGCGGTGTTGCGGATCTCCCAGCCAGGGGGGAGCGGACCCAACTCCTCACAGTTCACGTTGCTAAGGTCCCTGTTAAAGTTCATATAAGTTAACCAAGCCTAGTGAGTGATCAGCGACAGAAAGCTCAATAAACCATTTTTAACACAGCAGTTAATGACACCATATTCCAGACACAAACAGCATTCATCATATCTACCTGGGAACTCTGGGATCATGCCACGTGCTGACACCTGTCTGGGTGTGGAGAAAGTATACCTGGCCCTGCTGGGTAGTACGTTGTTCTGTACAGGTGACAATAATTTACACTGTCATAAATACCGTGACATGGCAGAAATACTTTGTCACTTACAGACGGCTGTATCTACAACTCCAGAGGTGAAATGGTGACAATAGGATACATATGGAATGCGGTACTGGGTCGCCACTCACCGTAGCCTTCAGGAAGCTCGGGGTGAGTATGGAGGTGTGTCCTGCTCATGTAGTTCCTATGCCTCTGGGATCGTACACGTCTGTCCTGGGCCCGTGGGTCACTCACTGGCCCACTCGCAGCCCCATTGGCATCGAGGACAGGCGAGTTCTCGTCCAACAGGCAGCTGAGGGGCCGGCCAGGGCTGGAGTATTCTGATGCCGGCCTGTAGAACAGCGCCCATGAGCAGAACGGCAGCGTGAGCCACTTCACTCACGGCATGTACAGATGAGAACAGGATTGCATTTATTTTGTGTTGCACAGAAATACATCAACACAAATGGGTGGGCCCCTCACTCACCTGGTAGGACGCTCCCACTGTGTACTGCGTGTGATGTGGTTGAGGTACTGGATCCGACCGGTGGCTGTTCTCCGTTCCTCCCAGCTACAAGTTTAGAAACAAATACACAGT
This sequence comes from Arapaima gigas, assembly GCA_900497675.1. Classification (NCBI taxonomy): domain Eukaryota; kingdom Metazoa; phylum Chordata; class Actinopteri; order Osteoglossiformes; family Osteoglossidae; genus Arapaima; species Arapaima gigas. The sequence continues at coordinate 85,251 of UFQX01000041.1, read as the reverse complement.
GACACATAGTGATTTATGTAAGCATATGGTATAATGCATGAAAGTGTGTCATTCACTTTGGTGTGACTTATGCAATGAAACAGCACTGGTGCCTTTGCTCACCCATCGGGGAGGTCGTTGTCAAACAGGCGGCTGCAGTCCACGACTGGTCCCCCTGATCCAATACGGTCCCGTGACTGAAGGCTCACTGGGGGAACACGAGAAGGTCACAAGCTGAGGCAACACCACTGAAAGACCTCTACTGTGACCAGTTTGGACCCCTTACCATCACGACCCCCTATTCTGACTGCTTTCTGATACATCCCCGTTACTCAGCGGCATGTCCACCTCTCCACTCACCCACGATCTGCCCTCTCACAGTGTCATTGTCATTGGGACCCAGCTTGTTGAGGTCTAGTCTCTGATCTGTGGGTTACAGAGCAAAAACAACTGCATGTTAGGCTATTAAAGACATCGACATGGCAACACTACCATGATTTTATTGTGGAACCAACAACTATTTGTAACAACATTTTCTCCTTATCCTATGAACACAGCTCCATGTTACTAAGTCTAAAATTCCATTTCCAACTATTTTTCAAAATCGATAAAAACTTAATAATACAGAACCCCCTTAATTTATTTACAGGCTAGGTTCTGTGAAAGTACTGGATAAAACTTTCTGGATAAATTGGATAAAAACAGACGGTTTTCTCAAAAGTGATGTATAACTGAAAGAAAACAAAAGCACATTTCACATCCAGTGTGAAGCACAGTTGCTCTGGTTGCAGTGCACATTACAGGCGGAACTGCCTATCGAACTGAGTCTGACAGGAAATGCTGTTCGACGTGATCGGATCTCAGAATCAATAGGCGTTAGGCTATGACACCACACCCTGGATGGAACACCAACAAGACTGTAAGACTTTAAAACTTAATTCAAATTGCATTAAGATAAAAGCATTTCTAAAATGACTGAAAAAATACCCTTATATATACAAACTCTCACTCTTGGTTGATTTATTCCATAAACATGTGCAGCATTCCTTGTTATGGATCACAGGGACTCAGAACACCAGACCAGAAGACACTCCCACACTCCAATTCTGTTTTAGTGTCTTGTTGCCAACTAACAGCTGGAGGTGTAAATGCAGATTTAGTTCCCTAGCTAACTTAAATGTTAAAAGGTGGACAAGAAAAGGCTATTTAAAATAACGTGGGGGAAAAAAATGCATCTTTTGCCATTTATAACCAGTGCACCTTGTATTATTTCAGAACATTCCCTGTACAGTACAAACTTCTCAATCCAATTTAGTAGCTCAAAACTGCCTGCAGATCACCAAGAAGGCTGGTGTGATTTGTGTCATTTGATCTGTCAATAAGAAGTATAAATAAGGGGGAAATCTTAGTAAAAGCAATCTGCCCCGAGACACATACGACTGCCATTGGACTATTAGGCAAGTTGGCCGCTGATGAACCAGACAAGGACAACTTCTGACAAAGAAATAGCAAAGTCCAATGAACCAAAATGAAGCTTCAGCCAGGTTCACAAAACAAGTTACATGTCCATGTGAATGAGATGGCCAAGCTTATCAAGATGCCTTTGAACAGAAATGTCAAGCAAAATGTAAACAATCCAGCTACTTATGTCCAGTTCATGCTACAATGTCACAAAAAGAAATTCAAGAAAGATTGGTTATGAAATAAGGCTTAGTAATATAACTCCTACTGTATTCCGGGTAATGCTGGCAGAGCCATGTCTCGCATCTACTTCCATCACTGCAGACACTACATTATTTATTTGCTCACCATTTGCTTTTACCCTATGCTATCAGTGAGACAGGAGTGAATGGGGGACTACAGCCACGTAACTGAATGGTAGACGGTAAAGAAAGCATCATCACTGTGAAAAACCATTAATAAGACTCGCATTAGTTAAGAGCATTCTTACTTCAGTTGGTTTTTCTTCAGCCGTTCAAACAGGCAGAAAGTGACACCCACACACTCATATTTAAAGACACGTGCAGAGACACGCAAAGACACAGGTATGAAGAAACCTGGCACAAGAGATTGCTTACAGCCAGTGTCTTTAAGGCGGCTGATCACGTTGGAGAGCAGCCTTACACAGCCCAGGAACCCAGCACCTTGCTTCTTGTGGATCTTCTTGTGGTTCCATACACTGATGGTGATGGAGTCGGATTTGCCAATGTACCTGGGGGACAGGGGAGTGGTGGCAAGTGCAAAGGCATACGCTACATATCAGACTTGAACACATGAGACACGGGAAGGCACTTTGCAACACTCGGCTTTGTACACATCTGGCTTGCTGGGAAACCTTGTGCAGATTTTTATTCGCTCCTCTTAAATCCACTAAAAGGACCAGAGCAAAGACCACAGCTGCACTGGCCTTAGGCCACAGAGAGTTTCAGTGATGGATCAGGCCCTCCTACAGCTTATTAACCCAGCACTACCCTGAGCTCACACCCTTCTACACCGTGACACAGAGGTGACACAAACCATGTGAGGGGACCGCAGAGGTGCGTTTTCACACCACTTCCCACAAGGGCCTCTTGATGTGAAGTGTGACCCTGAGCATCTGTGCTATGCCCGATTCCCACACCACTGATATACGCAGCCTTACCCTTGCTCATCAGAACACTCATTTCCCAGCATGCAGGTTTTCATATCTGACAGTCTTTGCTACCCCACATTAATGACAACACCCAGACAGTGCAAGTACACACTCAATGTCCCCTTATGAAAAATAAACTAATGGAGCAGACTTTCTGTCCCCAGGATGGCCCTGAGGATGCTCTCTCACACACAAAAATAAGTAAAGTTGCAGAGGGTACACCCAGCTTACAGATCAACCATCAAATCTCCTTAATACACCCAATGATTTGCATATACATCACACACAAAGACACGGAGCCACACAGCTGTGCCAGTTGAGTCATGCTTTTCACAGACTCGAAATGAAGAATGTCTAGCAGGCCTGCTTAATTTGCTTCTAAAATATGTTAACGTTTATAAATTACAGTAATGTATTCTTTCTGCTTTAGGTCTTTAGAAATTTATTTAATAATTTTTGAAGCTATGTATGCAAATTCTGGAGAATGTTTTTCATACGCACAAGTGATGCAAAAGTTTCGGTTTACTCCTTTCTGCAATTTGGCCTGTTCATTTAGGAGAAAGGTCTAACTTTTACTTGAGCAATTGTGACAGTCTCACTGCACCGAGTTTAATATTCAGTAATCAGACACAAACTCCATGGAAAACTTTCTTATTAAAGAAAGATGGCTATGTCTTTATTCCAGTCTGGTAAGAACCTTACATTTAAACCACATATAATTTTTTTTTTAACAGTGAGAGCTAAAAACACAAATGTTTTTATTATTCCAGACTTAAGCATAATGGTAACATGGACTTTGAAGTCAAGCATTTTGACTGCAACACAGGAACACAGATTTATACCATTTTAGGTGTAAACAAAATACATACATAGAGGGTTTGGAGACATACGTACAAGTCATAGTGCTGGTTCCACTTGGGGTCAAGGGTATTTCGCACAGTATCCGTGGAGTGGCACTGTCCCGAGCCGTCCACCACCACCTTGGCGAAGGGGTCAGGTAGCCCTGGGGCAAAAGCACGAAAGAACCCACCCAACATTCAACATAAACATCCCACTTTCACAGTGGACTAGTGGCTCCAAACCCACTTGAAACACAGACAGATTTCACTGAGCTGTAGACAGAACTCCTTTCCAAAATCTGATATCACAGGGTTTAACAAACAGGCTGGCGAGAATGAAAAACAACCCCAACTGTGAGAACCCACGATAAGGGAACCAAAATAACAGGATGTTTACCCTACTCTTCATTACCTCATTAAAACAAAGCGTTGATGTCAGTGTTTGCTACTGAACAAAAAACACTAGTAGAAGTGTTACACGAGCAAGGTTAGTTATCGCATGTAAAGTGCCTGGAGTCGTCCAGCGTCTTTTCACATGACATCACCTGCAATACTGACTGTACGATACTGCTGGGCTCAGCCGTCTGGGCAAAACTTGCTAGGTCACATTTACCCACATGGCCGCCGAGAGAAACCGCAAACGTGCAGATGCCATTTTTGGGTGGTGACTCTGCAATGGTGTAGGAGTGTATGGACGGCGCGTTATCTTGTATTTAGCCGAAACTCTTGCCCCATTGACACAGCAGAAACTTAACACACACTCACACGTTCACACAATATGGGCAATTTAAAGTTCACCTGAAACACATCTTTGGACTGCGAGAGGAAGCAGGACTGTGCAAGATTCAAACCCACGTCCAAACCTGCAGTTGAGGAGCTGTGCAGCACCAGTGCTACCCATTGCACCGATATGCCACTTGGATGTGAAGTAGTCATCATTCTGTGCTGGCCTCTCGCCGTGGTCCCTGAGCTCTTGATTCACTTGGCACAAGTTGCCCTTCAGTTCATTCTAACTACAGATTCTTCTGAATCATTGTTTAGAGATTGTATGTTTGTGCTGAGATTTTGTTTTCTTGGACTTCACTTTTTAAATAATAAGGAATTTCAACTAAAAACAGTTATCTTACAATATTACATTATCAAAGGGAAGCAAAACACACTGACAACAAAATTTCACCAGCTAGAAAATGACCTACAATTCTCATTTCTCATGAGACTTGTTTTCATTATGACACAGACTTCAAAGCAGATAAGCCACAACAAAAACACTAATTTGCATGTAACAGTGAGACAGAAACAAGACTTTTTAATAGGTTACTTACGAAAGAAGTCTTTCTTCACCAGATTTTTTGCGCATAGTACTGTGGAGGAAGAGGAAAAGGTTACTTCAACAAAAATCCTTCTAGGCTACACGTTCAGCATGAGTACTTCAACACATTTATGGCTGAAAAGGGGTTCTATAAATTCACAGCTGAAGACATTCACTTTTGCCTCACAAAATTCCAGACTGCCTGCACAGAAGATATAAACAGGAATATAAACATGAATAACATGTCTATGTATGCCAGTTTACATTGCAGCAAGACTTCCATCCATCATCAGTAAATGCTTGTCCTGTGCAGAGTCCCAGTGGTCTGAAACCTATCCTAGAAGCATTGAGTGTGAGGGGGAAGCACCCAGGCGGGGATGCCAGTCCATCACAGAGCCATCACACACTCACACAGGAACATACCAAGGGCAATTTAGAGACCAGCTCACCTGAGTATGTCTTTGGACATTAAAAAAAAAAAAAAACATGACGTGAGAAGAGCGTTGTGGTAACCAGAAACTCCAACAATTTGTTCATGGAAATAAAACATTTACAAAATTAAAAAGTACTAAAATAAAACATCTTATGTTTTATTTATTAGAGCTATATGCCAAACTTACAGAACATCAGCCATAAATAAATCACAGGACATTCATATTAGAACATTTTCACTGGTTGTGTAGGTAACTTTAAAACAGCCAGAAACTGAGGAAAAGTTACACATGCTTTTGTGATTAATCAAGTGACAGTAGGGATTAAATTACATACTTTTTATTTTTCAAATTTTACATTTAAATGAGTTTTAATGGTGACCTGTTTGAAGTTGATGAAAATAATGAAATAAAACACGTTATTTAAGTTTGTTACTTGGGATTTACAAGCAAAACCAAGTTATGAACAGACCTCCAACTTCAGTCCCAGTTGCGAGGGATCCGTGTACGGCGTTTCCTGAAACAATGCAGCTGAGGCACCCTGGCCTGTTACATCAAACTGGTTGCTGAAAAACCACATTTTTTAAGAAGTTCCATCACCTTGTTCCAGCTGAATTGTGCCTTCCAAAACAAACAGCAAGAATTAGCACTAAGCATAATTAAGTCTGGCCAGTCTGGAGCCCAGAAGGAACTCTATGACCACAGCAGCATTCTGGGCGTGGGGTTACAGAATGTCACGATTTCGAGAGCTGGAGAAGTGCCAGCAAAGCCGAGAGCCTTCTGCCTGACTCACACGTCTTATCAACCAGCCTGAGACATTCCAACTGTGCCAGCAGATGAGCTGCTGCTCCCTCCTAGTCTCTGAATCATGGACATTGGAGAATGATGATGATGCAACTAGCAGGCACTCAAAATGATAAAACACTGGTTAAGGAACTAAACTAATGGGTTGTCATACCCTCAAAAAACACTGGTTTAATTACTCTGCTGGAAAAATAATTCATAAGCTGCTTACAGGGGGGGAGAAAAACCTCATATGTAAATTTAACATATGCTACTGAGGCTGAACTAAAAGAAGGTCTTTTCGCCCCTCCTCCCCTGCCCCACACTGATAAACTCAATTCAGAGACTGCAAAAGCATTGACCTAAATTTGCCTGTTTGGCCTGGAATCAGGATCTTTCTGAACCATTTAGTTCCTATCACACAGCAACGCTACAGCCGTCCCGAAGAGAAAACGCCACACGCCGCATTCTGTTTCTTTATTTTCCGTTTGCTTAGGAGTTACCTTGGTCCAAGATGAATTGCTCTGCTAGCCCATGTTGGAACATTTTGATAGAAATCAGATAAAGTACTTTGTGTTTGGACCATCAGACCTCTAGAGAAGCACAAGGCTTACATGTTTGCCCATGACATACAGGATAGCAATTTTTGAAAAAGAAAATCAAGATCAAGAAGGACCTGGGAACCTGCCGATGTTTATGTAGTTTGACATTGTTTGTAAACCTCCCTCTGGAACAACGAGTTAAGTTCCCCTGAATTCCATCTCATTACTTAAACATCTGGAGTCCTTCTTGCTCTCAGAGAAATGCAGCGAGACCACAAGTCTGCCAGTGAGGTCCACTGCCAGCCCTGTGCATGACCAGATCAGACTCTCAAGTGCTAAGAACTGTCTACATGACTGTCTTTGAAGGCATAAAGAGCCGATTTAAGCTACTCTATTTATACCACAAGCACCCACAGCTGAAGCGGTGGAAGTGGTCTGATTTAAAGGAAGCACATTGGAGGAGACTCTTCACTGAAGTAGGGAGGATACCACTGCAATGGAAAGAAGCTCAAGGGAGAGGCAAAACACTTTAACGCAAAAAGGGGTCAACGGCAGCAAGTGGTTGAGCGGTTAGAGCCTCTGCCTCTTAAATAAGAGGTCGCAAGCCCAAGTCCCACCTCCTGCTCTAATACCACTGAGCAAGTTTCTTATTCTGAATAACAAGTCAAAATTATCATGCTGAGTAAGTGTCCAATATGTAGCTGAACACTAAGTCACTTTGACGAAGAACAATGGTTTAATAAATAAACACAGTTAAATGTAAATGTAAAAATAATGCTGAAACCTGGACTTTTGCACCATGGAAAACCTCAGCAATTATATCATCTCAAAACAAATGCCTGATAAAACACACCACACCTATATTGGGAAATAAACTTTAGTTTCACTTGCACAGGTTTTTTTTTTTTTGAGCTCACACAACTGAGCAAATAACCCCCAAATTCTCAAACAAGCAGCACACTCTACGCATCATTTGTTATGCTGCTTAAATGGGGTCTTTATTCCAACAACACATGTCCTGTAAACACCCTCCAACACACCATCTCTCTGTGTAGCTTTGGACTAAGTCACCATGGCAACAAGAACATCAAGTCAATGGCATGGAAAAGATTCCTCTGCTGGCTCTTATTTCCTATTCCTCTGGCACTGATCCTCCGGCACATGGCCCACGGGGCTGACTTACAGAGAGTGGAACTCACAGATAAAACAAGTGTATATGCAGCTGACAACATTAATTACTACATTTTCTTTAACTACACTACCTTAGCCAATATTGAAAAAAAATAACTCAGTAGGCAATAAGACAGAAGCAATAAAATCAGCACCATACAGACCCAGGTGGGTATTTTAAAGCACCTTGCCAGTGTTGCTACCCCCCCTGTCCATTTTCTTAATGGACCCCATGTGGTGCTTGACTCTGTAGGAGGGCTTTTTCAAGTTTAGTGCCCTAGTCACAAGCTACAACTGCACCACAAGGTGCTCCCAGTACAGGACCACAGAGAAGCTGGGAGCTGAAAGAGCTGTTCCGCTCCAGGAGTGGAATTACAGGAGCATCAGCTTGGCATCCTTGCATCGCACTGCATTATTTATCTGGAAGATATTTCCATCTAGGGTGACTTGTAAGTGGCATTCTCTGAGCATATATGGGTCAAGGCAACAATTTGCAGTAAGATCCCATCTTTTCGCTGTACAGGTTTTTTTTTTTTTTGCAATGAAGATTTCATCTTAGGACAGTAGCAAAGCAGATGCAGGATCTGTATTCTGTTAGAGGTCCTCACGTGGAAGGCAAGGACACAACCCTGTCAAAGTGAGCAGAATGAGGGCCACCCAGGGACACCTGATCCTCTTGATAGCATAGAATCGGGGTTACCCAAAATTCATTTTGGTTTCTGGGCAGCTGTGTCATCCAGCAAGGAGTGTGATCACACCTCTGTTGTCACTGGTCTGCAAGAGCAACTAACAGCAGAAACCGGAATCCATAAAAGGAGACCATGAGTGAGCCCTTAATTCCATCAACATGTCTACCTGTTCATAATGGTTTCCTGCATTGTGCTCTGTTGTGATGTCACAATCTACTGTGATTCAGTATTTCACAAGTCAATAAATGGCTATAAAGAGACAGAGGCCCTGGAACAAAAAAAAACCATAACAGATTGCATTTTCCATGCTGTATTTTTATTTTCAACTGTCATTAACCAAGTCACGCACAGTAGTTCTGCTGTTCTAAAGTCAACATTCACAGCAACTTCTTTGAAGACAAAGAGCCTTAGTATTTCAGCCACTTGCTTAAAAGACAGGAAAGGCCTCTTTTCAGTATGATGACAGGTTACCAAAGATGTTAGATTTTGCTTTGGTGACACATTGTTAAAGGAATGTTTGGAAAGACATTCAGCATTAGCAGGCCCGCCTACTTAGAGAGCCATGATGAAAAAAGCTGCCAGAAAAGTGACCAGACAAGCTTGACATGACCATATAAAATACACAGGCCTATGTGAAGCATTACAGATGGAATATTTACATTGTCACAGATGTGCTCTTCAGTTATCCAACCAGCTATAGGTAGCATAAATGTCTTGCTGTACTGTAGTTGTCATGTGATTGTCCTTAACACTGATGTTGTCAAAAGAAGAAGGTAGGCATTTCTAACCAAGTCACCATTACAGATACCACGTTTTTGCTTTTAGACAAGACAGGCTGTTGCAGGCAAAGCGCTTTTCATAATTAATGACTAAAACCTTTACCGATACAGATCCAGCTGTGGTGAAAAAGTTGAGCAATGTTGGCGGCAGCAGGGAAGTTGACAGAATATGCCTGTCTGATTCCCATTGCTCTGTGGAGAGGCAAAGGCTCACTGGGAGGACCCACACACACACGAAGAGTTTGAGTTGGACATGCAGGCAGTTCAGCTGGTAATGCTACTCACACTGGCATTTGAGAAATAACCAAGCTGGTGAGCCAAACATTATAATCCGCCAGAAAATTTGAGGAAATGCAACAAATGACTGACGTGATTGCTTCTGTCATTGTCTTGTAGATGGTTTTTTGGGAGGAACAGGAGTGGTCAAGCTGATGCATAGCAGCATGGTTAATTTGCAGGATATGAGTTAGTCTGTCAGTAGTGATGGTTTTAAATCAGTAGAGAAAGTTTAAGCATTCATCTGTCACAAATGAATATGAAAATTGAAGACTGACGTAAATGATTACCGATAAAGGACTTTTCCCTCAACTGCAGGGCTGTAGTCTGACAGAGAAGCAAATTATTTCAGACAAGGTAACTTGTCCCATTTGAGAAATTCATCCATTCTAAAGAAATGGTACAACAGCCAGGCAGTATTCTTTCTACCCCATATGTACACAAATTCAGAGAAAAGCCAGCAGCACGTTACAAATCTGCAGGTGTATGCTCTCGGTGATGATTCACACCCCTGAATGAGTCTTCAGAGACTGTCTGCATGCTTAATGCCTATGGACCGCAAATCCTTTTCAGCATCCGGTCCCAGCTAGATTACAGTGAGGAAAAGGTTCGCGTGATCCTCCGGCAGGCCCAGTCACTGAATTATTCACCAAGCTACACTTCCGAGTACCACAGCAAGCCAGGGAAAGAAACCACGGGGGATCGTAACATGCTTTCTCAGAGGAAAGCCCTGAAATATGCATCAAGTCCATTTTCTGGGAACATCATATAAACAGGGAGTGCTAAAACCAAGAACCTTAAAAAGCTTCTGCCACTCAAAGCTATGGGTATGCTTTTGGAAGACTATTCAACCAAAAGAAGGGAAAAAAAAAAAAGTATTTCTACCTCCCACTCCAAAAACCCACATCATATCAGCTGAATTGGTTTGTATGTGTGTCACTGCTCCAGTGTATAGATGAATTAATGACAGCAGGGAATTTCATGTGGTGTATCTAGCACTGCAAGTCACCTTGGAGAAAAGGTGCCAACTAAATACTACATACCAGTCATAAGTAATCAAAAGGACATCTTAAATGAATAAGTGTAAAATTCACGGTGGACAGGCAGAGCAAACCTAGGGCTCGAACCTACAAGGGAGAAACCGACTGGGTGCACCGAGTCACTGCCTATTACCACCAAACTAAACCAGAAAACCTTCCCAAAGTTTCAGACTGGAGGATTATATCCTTTGGTGTGTAAAAACAGTTGTCTCTACACAGTAGTTCCCCCCCCCACCCCCATTTCAGCTTCACAGTAAATAGGATTATGTGCCATTAAATGTACTGATATTCCTTTAACTGCACTTAACTGACCCAGCATTGTAATCACACCTGCGTCACCCGAAGGACTGAAATACTAGCAAAGACCAACTGATGTTGGATTAAGCACTTCCGACTCAGATGAATCTTCATTAACACACATGAAGAAAATGTGTAAGGAGCACGGAGGCCAGTATCAGTCAGTCATGTAGGCAGTTTCGGTGATGGGTGTCACCACGTGCACGGCGGGGGGGGGGCAGCAGCAATGCTCTGAAGTGACGCGGCTCATTCAAGCAGTTTCGAAATAGTCATATGAAAACAGACATTCCACAAATGGCAACGAAACGCATCACTGCCTACTTGGTATAGTGTATTAAAAAAAAGGAAAAAAATAAAACACCTTTAACTCATGTTTGAGCTTCCAGCAAATAACTGGAGTCGCACGTGCCTCTGAGCGAGACACTTAAAATTCCGTCCATGCACGAGCTGCCGGTCTGGCGCGCTGCACGGCTGCATTGTCACCCGGCTCCCTCGCGAAGAATCAAACGAAACCGTCGTCTGATCTCGTACATTTTTTTTTTTTTAAGTACAAAAGTGCCCGATTCACACACGGATTACCCTTAACCCGCATTATAAAAGCGTCTGCATTTCCCCGCGCGCGGCCCCTTAACCAGTGACAAAAAATATATAAAAAAAAGGTTTTCGCAGCTCGCGTCCGCGAAAAAAAAAAAAAAAAAAAAACTCGAAGTTGCGCGCAGCACTTCCGATGGCCAACCTGTTCTCACAGCTCACCACTAGCACAATTCCTAGAAAAAGAACAAATAAATAAAATACTTGACCACTTCCTCCAATAGCCCGCGTTAGTCCGACAAGGCTCGTGAGCAACTCCCAGCGCCTCCTTCAATGAAGGAGCGATAAAACCCGCAACAGGGGCTGTTGTGAACAACGGGGGCTTCGCAAAGCTGCTGGCGCAGAAGGTACAAAATTAAAAAAAAATTTTAAACTCCCGAAAGCAGCTCTTACTGCCCTCCCGCCCGTGTCCCCGCAGCGGTGCCGCGGCTGCGGGCTACAAAGACGGCGGTCTCTAGGGTCCATTTACACACCAACACACTCGGGAAAACGTGCGCCGAAATTCACCTGTCAGACGCAGTTTAGTCGGCCCGTTCCTCCGAACCCCCTGGTTAGACATGTCCCTCCGCTTCCCAGCTTGACGAGGGGGGGTTACAGCAGCACCGCGACGCCTTTTACACCCGTCTCTTCTCCCTCTTTCTCCAGCTTCACAGTGGACCAGCCGTAATGGAGTCGCGGCATCGTAGCCCGGATGTGCCTCGCGTTGCCATCACACCAGCGCCGCACGCGCACATCAACCCGAAACTGTGGGCCGAAAGCGTCTGGATTTCTCTCCACCTTCGTTCCGCTTCTTCCCAAGAAGCGGAAACTAACATGGTTCCGTGGAGATTTTCCACATCCTGAGGGAGGATCGATCGACCCCAGTCGGGAGGCGCCAACTTCCCGGTAACGACACAGCAGCAGCTCGCGCGCCTTTCGCTCAGCCCTTCCAGCTGGACCGTCCCGGCTGCGTGGTGACGTCACCCGCCCACCAAACCTCACCGAGTTGCGGGACAACCTACTTACTTCCCGGCCGAGTGCAGATGGTTCCAAAGACAGAACAAAACGCAGGTTTCATGTCCGTTTATTTAGTCTAAAACTACTGATCCATAGCAGGGAAAGGGGACAATTAAAAGATTAAAAAGCCAGATAGGGATTTGTGTTAAAAGGGGGAGGGGGGCGTTTAAAAAAAAAAAAGCTCATTTTAGTTTTCAGGAATCTGGAACATAAGGCGATTGGGTTGATGATCCACAGGAACATCTTCAGGATCAGCCTGCCAAGAGATGTAGTTAAAGCATAGTGGACAGACAAAAGCAGTTACTACAGCCCCCCCCCCCCCCCCACAGGCTAAGGCCAGCCTGCTACTTACATTATCACTAAAGTACTTCTCAACCATGTAGACAGCTCCCATATAGACCATTTCATTGTCATGGGATTGCAGCATTTCAAGCTTCTCCAGTCCTCCAAACTCCTCAAGGGCCTCGCACAGGTATTCTGCATCTCCAGATTTCTCTGCTGCCTGTTGGGGGGGGGGGGGCAGAAGTAAAGACTAGTTGACAGTGAGTATTCAGATATTTAGCCCAACAAAACACTTCAGCTAAATACAGTGAGAACTTAAGTTCGCATGAAAATGGTCATACATAAAAGAGGTTTGCCAGGGTCTCCAAGGTGACAATGAGGAGTTCATTATCTTTGGAGGATAGGACGTTAAGTAGGGCTTCCAGCACATTATGCTGAACAAGGTATGTGATCTGGTCAACATTGCCTCCATTCGCGTAGTTATTCACTGCCCACACTGCCTCCTTCCGAGTCCTCCAATCAGACTGTAAAGACACGTTTTTTTTTTTTTTTTTAAAAACACTGAATGCAATGAAGCCACATCCGACAGAAGTCCATCACGCGCCAAGCAAATTGCAAGCCATTTCCGAATAAACGGCCAAACCTGTCGAATGATGTCCACAACGATCGGGATCAGACCGGCGTGGATGACCTCTTCGATTTGCGAGTCCTTCCCTGCAGTGATGTTGGACAAGGTCCAGGCAGTCTCCTTCTGGATGCTGGTCTTGTGGTGCCGCAACAGGGCAGGGAAGTGGCCTAGAAGACCTGCGTCAAGAGCCAGCTGTACATGCTCGTCCGTACCGCTCACGATGTTGCCAAGAGTGCGCAGGACGGGGGTCTAGAAAGGCGGGAAGTTGAGGACCGGTTCACTGCATTATTCATTTGCTTTGCATACTTTGATGTACACAAGGTACACACTGGTTCACCCCTGAGAATAATTTCAAAGACTGTTAATACACCCATTTAAAAGGGAATGGAGTGAGAAAATCTGCATGTCAAGATTTTGATATACTGTACCAAAATTGAGAGCTCTTTAGCCTCCAAAAGCTCTAAAAAGCGACTCAGCAGCCCCGTATCCAACACCGCTTGGATCCGATCGTTGGGTCCTTCCGTAAGGTAGGACAGGGCCCAGCAGATGTCGCCCAGGACTGCCCTGTCATCATGGTACATCATTCTCACCAGCGTGGGAAGCATCTGTTGCACAGCAAACAAGGGGATTGGGGGGAACTTGTTGCGGCAGAGGTTGGACAGCGTCCATGTCAGGTTCCTTAGGTATGATGCCTGGGGGAAACAAAAAGACACCAAACTTAGTGGGGCGTTGAGAGCACTACCATCAGGCTAAGGTGAAAAGTAAACCAGGCAGTGAGGCACTGTACATTACTTGGACAGTTTCATTTCAATAGGTTGAAAAATTACTGTTGTGCTTTTAGTACCGTTTCAAGAGAGACCTCCCCGTACAAACCCTCTGCCCCATTAAAGTCAGAATGAATTTCAAGTACTTACCCGGTACACAGAAAGATCCGGAGCAGCAAGCAGAGACAAGAGCGGTTCAACGCCATGACATCTGATAACTGCATCTCTGCCAACTGAACTATCACCTGAGGAGAGTGGGGGGGGGTTTAAAAAGGTACATATGCAGACTTGAAACATTCGTTACAGGAAATAAATTTCAGCTTCGACTTCCCATAACTACAGCAACTTGCTCTATATATAACATGTGAAGCACAGCTTTGGTTCTCAGGGTCCAGATTTCTGCACATTTTTGGGAATAAGTTAGTCCACAGTAAATTCCTTACATACAAGTTGGTGAGATACCTGAACCAGGTACCAGGATGTAAGCAGCTACCAACCAAGATTAATCAGCACCACATTGTGCTCCTCAAGCACCAGTCTTGCATCCCTACTGTTGGAGACACAGCCAAGTCCTTACCAGCAATATTCCCCAAAGCCCATATGGCCTGTTCACTGATGTGGACGTAAGGCGATGCGATCAGGTTGATAAAAGCAGGGACTCCACCTGCTTCCACCACAGGGATGGTCTGGACTGTTGTCCCGGAGACAACGTTGGTCAGAGCCCAAGCAGCTTCAAACTGAATAGAGGGGCAGACCACCACACCAAGGAAGCCAACCAGCTTGGCAACGAGACCAGAGTTGATGATTTCATCAATTGGAGGATCTCTCTGCCGAGAGAGGAGCTTCCTACAACGTTGAGAATTAAATCAAAGCTCTGAAAAGAACTCAGCTGCTTAAAGGTTGTAGAACCCAAGCAGACAAACACGTACCTAGCAGCTTTCACAGCTTGTAGCTGCTCTTCTAGAGAGTCACTGTTGACACCCATGACAATTTCATCTATTGTCCAGTACTCAGTGGCCTGGATATTTAAAAAAAATCTGTTTACAGAAGTTCCACAATAGTTCCGCATTAGATAAAAGAGCAAACAGCATTTTAACCTTCTTGAACTGGCTCTTGTTTTGGACGGGGGACGTGGCCTCGTCTGGAGCGCTGCACACATTCCGTCTTTTCAGGAACTGCTCATCCTTCTTCGCCTTGCGGAGCTCCACGTTCATCTCGGTCATCTTGCGCCTCAGTTCCTACCAGCAGACACACGGGTGAACCGCAAAGCAGACCCCCCGCCTCCACCCCCATTTCACTGCACAGGGTCACGCTGACTGCTGAAGAGGGTCGCAGAGGTTCGCTTACAGCAACATCTTTTCCTTTATTCTTGAACTTGCTGAGGCGGCCAGCAGCCTCATTCCCAGATGACATTGTAACGTGGAAGTCGTTAACTAAGTTTTTCCCAGTCCAGGTTAAAACGGGGGGAAAAGAGAGAAAATAAGTCAGACATTTAAACATTTATTCATCAACCCGCTTAACCTGCCCAAATAAACAAAAACCAAACAAGACGCCTGTCTACTATAACCGAAACAGCTTGAGAAAACCTAACACACATACATTGGCAAAACCCATAATATACCTTTTAATATTGGAAAAAGACTTTCTAATAAAACTCCTACCAGCACCCAAAGTTTGTTAGCGTTGCTTTTATTTTCTTTTTTTTTTTCTCCAAAAGCGCGAGTAAATCAGACGCACATGGAGACCTTTAAATTCCCGCCAGGCGCGGCCGCTGATTGGTCAATTGGATCGAGGGCGTCGCTCATCTGGCCGCCGGAAGAACCTCCGCGCCCCGCACGCGCGTGTCCGCCTCTTTGTGTTGTCAAGGGAACCGGACTGTACTATCGCGAGATGTCATCAAATTGCGCTCAATCTGGCGCACGAAGTGCGGTCCTTCTACCTTCCGCTAAGCGCGAGCCAGCGGCGTGCTGCCGAAGTGCTTCCCAAAGTCTCGAGCAGATACCGCCAATGTATAACGTGAAATATTCGCTCCCGAAACAGAACAAAAGTGACGTGACGTCACAATCAAGAAACCATTCTTTCAGTCCCAGCTGCGTGGCGACCCAGTGGCCTAATGGATAAGGCATCAGCCTCCGGAGCTGGGGATTGTGGGTTCGAGTCCCATCTGGGTCGCGAATCACTTATTTCTTTGTTTCTCGACTCAGGGGGACATTAACCCAAATCCACCGAGTTTAACACACAAAGTGGTTCGTTTTTAATGTTGATACATTTTGTTTCTTCACACAACATTGAAGTTGGTGGCTCTTTGTTTGACTGCTGAGAAGTTATATTGTTACAGCAGCTTATTTCTGTCTGCTCGGCCATGTGTATTCCTTACTGTAAACTCAACATCAGTGTGTGTGTGTGTGAGTCCAGGGTGCCCCGGTTGCTCCGGACCACTGCCTCCCTGCATCAGGACCAGTAGCTGCTGGAATTGGATGGAACAGCTGGATGGAGAATTTGGGACCAAACTCCGTACAAGAGTTGGATCTTCCTCTGGTTTGTGGCACAGACAGTGAGCAAAACTGCAAATCGCACGGAATTTAACCTAGTTACCCAACACGAGTCAGGGCAACTACCCACAGTCGCCACGAGTCGACAAGGCCTCAACGACAAGAACGTAACCAAGTTAAGAGCAAGTAAAACATCTGTACGCATTTAAGTTTGAGCCCCGCTTTGCTGCGTAAATAAAACGGTCAACTGCGTGTCTTCATCTATAACGTCTGTACATTTGAAAATCCAGGAAGGTCCTTCTCTGGCTGCCAGCTAGGAAGCCAACTGCCCTGCGTGGGAAGAGCAGTGTAACACGTTTGCAACAGTCCAGATATACCTGTTATAAAAGGACAATAATGCAGAGCCCACACATATGGAAGCTGATTTTTTTTTTTTTTTTTAAGGGAGGAACCCAGAAGTTCCTCACTAAATACAGAATTACAGTTCTAACGTTGAACCAAATATGAAAATTTTCCATTTAAGGGATGTGTACAAGACTGTTACAGATCTTTGTGTTTTTTACAAATATGTGCAAACTTTGTCTAACAAGTGCTAAAAGATTGAGGAATAATCCTGTTGGCTTTGGTTATTCCTTATGTTTCCCCCAAAAGCGGGAACCCTAAGTTGAACATCGCCGCTCTAATTACTTATCAAAATATAAAGAAAAAAAGCAGAATTTGACAATTGTATTGTATATGTGACAAACTGTATTGATACAAAAGTTCATGTACAAAGCCCCACTCCATTTTATTCCTTGTTAATAAAATTAACATACATTGAAGCGTTTTATTCCCAAACCAACCCCAGTTTTTCTTCTCGAATACCATTAGGAAACAACTTTTTGTTTCAACAAGAAAGCCCATCCCAAACAACAGTGAAACGTATCACAAGGTTCCCTTCACATTTTTTTTTCTCCTTTCAAAATTCCCCCGATCCTTACGAGGAAATTTGTATAAAAATTTCGTTTAGAAACTTCCACACATCTTTCTGAGTGGAGCTGTGCCACCCCATTTATTAGGTTCATATACATTAATATTCTTGAACTGTAATACAAAAAAATAAACAAAAGCAAAAAATAAAATATTTTGACAGGTTCTACAAACAGGTTATCTCCGAAAATGCACTGCTCTTGAGTTTCTCCTCCCCCAACCCGCTGGTACGGCAACTGCTCAATGGTACCTTCGGGGGCTGATTTTCCAGAAGCAGACCAAGCTTAGTCCTTGACTAAAAATGATTTTTCAGTGGAGAATGCCTACTAAGAGTAATTTGGTCCAAGTCTAGACTTATTCTGAGTCTGGAAAACCAGCCCTCAGCTTAGAGCCTGAACTATTGCTTTATTCAAAGCCAACACTTGGCTCCCAAGTGCTACTTGAGAGGCCAAACTCACTGCATTCTGGAAAAGATCCTTCTCTGCGAGAAAGAAAGTGGACACAGAGGATGGCAGGTGTGTTATTGTTTAACTACAAGAAATCAAACCAGATTTCTGACCGAAACCCGATTTCATCGCGTAAGAATTAAATGACACACAAACAAACAAAAACGGCTACGTTATAAACGCAGCTCCGAGAATGTACTTTTCCCCCCGTCTTCGGTGAGGTACAAAAACCAGCTTATCGATGCCGTAGCTCCTTTCTCCTTTTAACAGTCAGACCTATTCCAACAACACCTCCTTGCTGCAAAAAAAAGAGAAAAAAAGGGGAGGGGTAGGGGGGAAATAAAATCCTCAAACCCCAAGAAAGTGAGTGGTCCTGAGGTGTCAGCAGTCAGTCTCTCCCGGCGAGTGCCAGCGTGGGTCGCTGTGGGCGCGACGCGCTTCCTCGGGGGCCGCGGCAGATGATCACAGCACGCTGGTTTAACCGGGCTTAAGGGCGGTGGTCAGGAATGGAGAGTTTTGGAAGGGGCCGGACTGGGATGTACACTGGGTCCCGGCGCGGCTTAAACCTTCCCACGCACCCAAAGTCTGTCTTTTATTCAGAGCAAAAGATATACGTATATAACAATTAAAAAAAAAAGAAAACCTGTACTAAGAGGCTGGAGACTGTAGTTTGTTGTTATGAGACCTACAGAATACAGAAAAGGAAACAGTTGAGAACCATTTATTTTATTAAACATTTCAAAGCGACAAAACAACGATACAAAAGACATGAGAGGATGCCAAGGGGGTCAGGCACCGGGGAGAAGTGGCAGTGAGGCCAGCCATGTTGGTGTGACACTGCAAGCTCGTGCTCCACGGACAAGTAGTGAACTGCCTCCAGTCACGGGAATCACCCGTGAACTTCATTATGAAATCCTCGGAAGGTCCTTCCTCATTAAAATGTTTCTTAATCATAAAATAATCCTTTACAAAAGGATTTAAAACATACACTGTATATAGATATAGGTAAATATGGCCAAAACAAATTTGTGAGCATTTAAAATGTCCAAATAAGGACAGAATCACTGGAGGTATCAGAAGATACTTGGTGCTGCAAGACAGACATCTAACCAGCTTCATACAGTGATAATAGGTCAGTTGAGGAAGGGTGGCGCAAAGGAAGATGAACTGATTTTTTTTTTTTTTTAATGGAAGCAGGAGCTTGAAACTTGATCCACGCATCTCTCAGAAAAGAGATGCAACTACAACAGTTAGCAAATATGATGAACTGAGAAACTAAACTTGTATTAAATAAAACTGTAATATGTTTGTCTTGCATATATTTCTCAGCGCTTCTTGTTTACTGACAAAAACGCACCGTGTTCCCATTATATGAGCTTTACTTGCACTTGCATAACAGTGAGATTTAAATTATTAGTAAAACATGAACCCCACACACACATAACATTCTCATTTTTATCAACATGGCTGCCAAATTGCAACTCTCACTTAAGGCATCTTTGGAGGTTGGCTTTGTAAGGCTTTCCTATGAGAATTTTTAGCTTTTGACACACGGTTTCTTCAAGTGCTCAGGAAATTAATCGTGACAGATTGACGCTGTTCCCAGAACAGCCAGTTCCAAGAACTAATGAAAGCGCCACCCCCAGCATCCAGGTTAGATTCCAGCTATAACGTCAGACTTATGACATCACAATCTGCAAGAGAGAGAGAAAATGGGTGGCACATGAATACAGTCAAGCAGGACACGTGATCAGAACGGTGGCTGATGACACGGAGACGCAGCAATGCTAGTAATGAGAATCTGAAGAGCGTTGAGAGCACTTTTTTTTTTTAGTTCACACCCCAGAATCACTCAGTTATCACAGGCATGAATATGAGGTGGCACTGCAAGGGGTGCAAACACTGAGGGTCATGACACATGTCTGATAGTTTATAGATTCATCTCCAGGAAGGCAAACTGCTCCTAACCCCCCCCCCCCCCCCCCCCACACACACACACCGCTCCGACTGCTTTATACTCAGCGCTGCGTGACAAAGTGTTGTTNCCCCCCCCCCCCCCCCAGACTTAACCGGAATGATTTCCGATATGGCAACAAGTTGTAAATTTCTGGAAGAAAGCGAGTTAATGACAGCTGGTCTAAATAAATGGTGCACCAAGACGACAAAATGAATGGCAGACATGAAAAAAAGGCCGGATGCTGAATTCGGGAGTGGAATAGTAAGCACGCAGCACCCTGTATGTATAAGATGCTGGACTAGTTCAGTGTGTATGAGGGGCTGGTCTTGTAAGAACAGATGGAGCTCACACGAAGCAAATCAATACTCTCCTAGGGGTAAGGAGTTCATGACGGTACAGCAGGGTAGGGAAGAAATGATATGAGAGAGAGAGAGAGAGAGAGAGAGAGAGACTGGAATGGATGGTGGAGCTGGGAAGCAGGAGCACATCAGCATGTCTTTGCTCACCTGCTTGCTTTGAAAGCTTTCAGCTTCTGTACAAAGAAAGACTCGAGGACCTCTGCGCACTGGTAAAAGGGTGAATCGCTGGGGTTGTAGTAGCGGCAGTTGTCGAAAATCTTGGTCATGTCCGCCACAAATTCTGTGAGCTTCTTGTAATAGCGTTTCTGCACCCGGTCCTCCATAGTGGCTAGGTCTGTGACCAAGAGGACAAACAATAGCGTGAGAATGTCCTGCTGAAAAGCATGAGCATGGAAGATACTCAGTGTGTAACGGCACAAAACGGCGACCCACCCATTGGTTCCTTGATCACACCGTAGTAATCCGGCGCATCGTTGGGATCTACCGGTTCTAAAAACGGCCACGCCATTTTGTGAGCCTTCCCAAGGAAACAAAAAAGTGAATGTGGGTCAAGTTTTAGTCCCTGCAGTGAACATCCGTACTTTTTTCAAGTCATTTATAAACACTGACTACGACATTTGGAAAAGGCCGTTTATTTGGTGCTGCTGGGGAAGAAGATGCCGTGTCCCCGCTTGTCACGCACTCCCATTACATTCTCATTCCCTGACCTGCAAGGAGCGCAGGGTCCTTCTCAACCCTTCGTAGTCCTTTTCTGTGAGCGGCGACAGCACAGTCATGGCGTCCTCTGTGGACTGGCACTGTGGGCACACATACTCGTCGATGTGGGTCGCCTCGCTCTGCAGGATCCCCACGCAGCGCCCGTGGTACCAGTTCTGGCACCGGTCGCAGCCAATGTAGAACCTGTAAGGGAAGGAGTGCGTTGGTTTTTGGTTGCGGCCACAAAAAGCCGAGATCAGAGCGCCGAGGTCACAAACAAATATTACGGACGTCTTGTCAAGCTCTAAAAATATGCATTTGCTTATTGCTCCCTGTCTGCAGCTGCCTCTTAAACACACTTGAAAGGGTTGTCGTTGTTCCGGACAACACATATAACACAGAGGCTCCCTGACTTATAAATGCAAAGGGGACTGGAGGGCTTTAAAACATTTTGGACATCAAAGTCCCTTTCGCCCGCAAGTCGCGTTAACGAAAACTTTACTAGTGATTTACCTGCTGCTTAGATTCCGCAAAGAATGTTACGTGGATATAAAAAATAATTTACGACTTAAAATATCCTTACTTTACATAAGTGACAATGAAAAAGTGTTGGTGCACCGTACTGCCATCTAGTGGCTCCACACATCATTGCTAAGACATTTCCGAAAAAGGTTAAGAAAATACAAAATAAAAAAAAACCTAAAACAACTGGGGGGGGGGCTTTGCAAGGTGACCTTCCTTAACACGACAAAGCTGCAGTAGTACGTATCAGTTATTGGGAGTATTTTAGAAGAATGGGCACAATTACTGCGATTCGTCGTAGGGCGTCTGGCAGATGCAGTACAGCTCCTCAGTGCTGCCCTCCTGTGCCCGTTTGCACTCATTACAGATGTAGTCGTCCATCTTCTTGGCCTCCTTCTCCGTCACCCCCACGCATTCCCCATGGAACCAGTTACTACAGAGATCGCAGCCAATGTAGAACCTGAAGGGGATGCAGAACATGGTCAACCGTGTCGCACATCATGTCTACAAGAAGAAAGCATCCCAGCGATGTCACACGTTACTTTGACTCATCGTATGGCGTCCTGCAGACACAGTAGAGCTTGGTGTCCTTCTTGGCATCCCTTGAGGTAGTGGTTATCATCTTTTTCTTCTTGGTCTTAGCTGAGGTTGGGTCCCGGTCATCCTCGCGTTTTCGCTTTTGTGAAGAAGAGGGCGAGGCCATGGTGGAGACCAGCACAGCTGTCTGGGTAGCTGGAGCGGTTGCAGCCTGGGAGGTAGCGGCCTGTGCTCTCTCCTTCTCCTTCCTCAGCTTGCTCAGGTCCTTCCTCAGCTCCTCCTGGTGAGAATGGTTAGCCATGTGGTGAGCAAACATTTTCACGCAGGCCGATTTAAACAGCTTCCAACGTCTACTTTGCCTGTGTTCAAATGGCCGGAGCAACACTTGTGACAAACTGTGTGATCTTCTGGTCACACGCCTGGTCACAGTTTCTTAACCACATCCCCTGAACTTGTGTGTGAAACCGCCATGACTCTTGGGAAAAGCTGAAGGAATCAGAACCTTGGTGCTGAACCCATCAAAGGCTTTGGCCCACAAACCCACAAAATACTTTTAACTAAGAAAAAAAAAAAAATCACAAAATACAAGATTGTAAGAAGCTCCACTGAGCTCTGTCACTCACCAAGCCGTGCGGTTAAATCAGAACAAATGAAAGCGGTGCGTGTTCAGCTTTTGGTGTAAACACTCAACTGCAACGTCTCTGCTTATACTGGAGGCTACATTAACCCCCAGTGTACACTATTTTGTGGTTGGGTTTGGCAAATTGACTGATTTAAGCTCACCTGGGCCTCCAGCTGCAGCTCCTTGTCCAGCAATGCCCTCTTCTGAAGAATCTCAGCCTTGAGCTGCTCTTTATGCTTAAAGAGCAGCGCCGACAGCTTGGTGGCGCTCTGCCGGCTGCGCTTTTGCTCCACTGACTCTTCCCGCTTTCGTTTCTTAGCTGCCTGCCGCTCGTCCTTGTCTATCTTGTCCAGGATGAACTTCATCACCTGGTTGCATACAATCATTCTGTGCCGTGTGTGTGGGGGTGGGGGGGAGAATGGGGATCAGATATGCATGTCCACATTTCATGTTTTAAACCTACAGAGACCTTTTCCGATACAAAACTCTGACAACACACGGTGCTTGATGATCTCGATTTCATTTACCTCCTGCATCCCTTTACGTCAGTTTACCGCAATCTAAAACAGCACAGTTAAAACGTATTCCTCCTTCCCAATTTCTCTATTTAAATTCCTATTATTCTGAAGTATCGGAGTAGAGATGACATGGACGGAAAGGAGTGACAAGGCAGAAAGGTGACAGCGACCAGTGCTCTCATGTAGACAGTGACCAGCCCTGGATCCTGACGATAAGTTTAATCCGCTCTTTTTGTTAGTTCCAGTAATACAAGGATGGAAGGAAATTGAGGAAATTTCTCAACACCTCCTGAAAAGTCTGGGTGTAGCAACAGTCTTTTGTAAAACCGCAATTAAACCACAGTTAAAGCCATGTTCATTAAAAGCGGCCATTCTGCCAAATCCCTCAAAGTCCACAGTGTAAAATCATTAATGAGCTCAATAAGAAGCCTAGAACATTCTGGGAACTGCAGCCTCTCTTGCCTCAGGTTTGTGTCCCTGACCCCACACTGACACAGGACAGTGGGAAAGTGGAAAGGAGCGCCTGCTCCTGAAAACTCATCTACACTTCGAATTTAGCTGCAGCTGAATTTGGCAAAACCAGTTTTTGACTGTGAGACGGAAATTAATTTTCCCCACACGGATAAATAGATCATTGCCCTCCCCACCGAGGACGTGACCTTAGCGGCACTGTTGTCCTTTTTTCCTCTGTCTCCATTCGCGTGTCAATTGAGCTCACAAAGTTCAGATCGAATTTGATATGAAAAGAAGTGAAACGACACTAAACGACAAAATCGGAAAGGGCAAACACAGCACTTTTCCCACAGAACCGCGCAAGGCAGGACGGCGGGAACGTCTGCGACGGTCCAGGCCACCGCACGTGTACCTGTGGTTCTCTTCCCTCTCAGCTGTGGACAGCGTCTTCTTCTGCTTCAGGCTCTCAATAGCTGCATTTTGCTTCGTCACAACCTACGGCAGAGGTGACCCCAAACAGGCGGGCGTTATCATCGGAGCTGGCCAGATATTCCACCTCGCAGCTTGATTCCGAGTTTGTTTGTGGCTTTAATCAGATATACTGCCAGAAGCTTATTGGATTAAAAGAATTAAGGAACATGAGTTGTATTTAAAAGGTTTCAGACTAAACTGGCAATACACTGCCGGTGTTTTTGTTAAGTTCTAGCAGTATATTCGTGGAGAATGTACAAGTCCAGCTGGAAAAACAGAGACTGACAGAGGTACAATATGTCATATCGTTTTTTTTAGTGTAAAATAGCACCTGCAGTAAAACTAAAAGGACTGAAATAATTTAGATCGTCATCACGAATGAACAGACAAACAAAAGTATTGTGAGAAATATGACAAAGCCACTGTGGCCTGTGCAGCCCGACACACCTGTTTCTGGATGACGTCACTGGGACTGGTCACCTGCTGCGTGTGCTTGGCCTCCTGCTGCTGCCGCAGCAGTTGGATCCTCTGCAGCTGCTCCTGAACACTGGCTGCCTGGATGGTGACCACGTTCTGGATCTGGTGTGTCTGCACCTGCCCTCCTTGCTGAATCTGGATGGGCAGCTGCAGCCTGACCTGTTGGGGCACCCCAGCCCCTGTACTGGTGCCACTTTGGATGTGGGCCGCCACCTGGGTTGGGATCTGGGACAGCAACTGAACCTGCTGCTGCAGCTGGGGCACAGCAATGAGATGAGACGGGGGTAGCTGCAGAACGGGCTGAGCCTGGGTACTAGTAATTTGGGTCACAGCACGAGTAGCTGAGATAGCTTTTGCCTGTGCCAAAGGTGGGGAGGGCACCTGAGCTGCCAGAGTCTGAGCCACAGGCACCTGAGATATTGGAGCCTGAGCGGTCAGTGCCTGCGATACTGGAGGTTGTGATACCTGCGCTTGAGTGGTCGGTGCCTGTGACACTTGTACCTGAGCCTTTGGCGTCTGCATTATCAGAGGCTGCAATACTGGATCCTGCGACACTGTAGCCTGAGGCGTCAATGCTTGCGATACAGGTGACTGTAATACCGGTGCTTCCAACACTGATGCTTGATTCATCAGTGTCTGAGATACTGGTGTCTGAGCCGCCAACGCCTGCGATACTGGTGAGTGAGCCTCTTCTTTCTGGGATGCCAACATCTGTGCTGTTGGTGTCTGAGATACTGAGGCCTGAGCCACCAATGCCTGCAATACTGGCACCTGACCGTCTTCTTTCTGCGAAACCGGCACCTGAGCCACCAGGGCCTGCGATACTGGCACCTGAGCCACCAAGGCCTGCGATACCGGCACCTGAGCCACCAAGGCTTGCGATACCGGCACCTGAGCCACCAAGGCTTGCGATACCGGCACCTGAACCACCAAGGCCTGTGATACTGGCACTTGAGCCACAAAGGACTGCGATACCGGCACCTGAGTCGTTGGTGTCTGGGATACCGGTGCCTGAGCCACTGATTCCTGAGTTGTCGGCATGTGAGACAGTGGCGTCTGAGGTACTGGTAACTGCAATAATGAAGACTGGGCTGTCAGAGACTGTAAAACTTTACCCTGGGCTATGGGTGTCTCAGCTACCGGTGTCTGAGCGGGGGGCGTCTGAACCACCAGCGTCTGAGCAGCGAGTGTCTGAACCGCCGGTGTCTGAGCGGGGGGCGTCTGAGCAGCGAGTGTCTGAACTGCCGGTGTCTGAGCGGGGGGCGTCTGAACCGCCAGTGCCTGAGCGGCGGGCGTCTGAACCGCCGGCGCCTGAGCAGTGGGCGTCTGAACCGCCGGCGCCTGAGCAGCGAGCGTCTGAACCGCCGGCGCCTGCGCAGGGGGTGTCTGAACCACAGGCGGCTGAGCTACTGGTGCTTGAACCACAGGCGTTTGAGCTACTGGCACCTGAGCCGTCGATTCATCAAATGCCAGTCCCTGGTCCATCGGTACTGGAGCTACAGGCGCCTGTACTGAAGGCATCTGAGCTGTGGATGTGAAAGCTACTGGCACCTGAGCCGTTAGCATTTGCAACGATGTAGCCTCAGCAGTCAGTGTCTGAGATGAAGGCAACTGATCTACCGGTTTCGGCGTCGAATGGTCCCGACCCAGTGTTGCCTGCGGTACTGGTGTTTGAGTTGATTGCAGTTGTGCAACCGGTAGCTGTGCAGTCTGTGTCTGAGGGGCTGGTGCTGGAAGGACTGGGGTTGGAGGTGCTGGTGCCTGGGCCAGAAGAGCTTCTGGAGCTGTTACCGGTTCAGCCCCTTGTGGAGAAGCAGGTGCTTGTTGGACTGACTGCACCGGTGCTTGCGATGTGGGTGGAGTCACTGTCGTGGGTGGATAAACCGGGGCAGTTTTAACCTGGGGCGTAGTAAGCTGTGGCTTCATGGCTCTCTGCTCTGTCTGAGCTGCTGCAGAACAAAGAACTCTTTCACCACAATGTGTTAATAACAAAGCAGCGGCTAACAGCTAACTTTACTGATATTTCTTGACATTAATAGGAGTTCACATCATCCTCTATAAAGGCCAGTGTGCGCTGATTTTCATTATTAATAGATTAACTGAAGTCACAACCTGGACAGATATTCTCTACTGTTCTACTCTAATGCTGTAAGACACTAAGTCTATAATGCAAACTATATTTTGTGCAGTTCTGGACAAGCCGATAGAGAATAATCACGAATAAGCCATTACCTGGCGTTGAAGGTGTGGCGGCAGTAGTGGGTGGTGCAACGGAAGCCACGGGGGTTGCAGGGGGAGGTGCAGGGGTAAACAGGAAGCGCTGCAGTTGACCGTTGGGCATGGAGGCCTGCATGAGCTGCTGTCCCGGTCCTGGGACAACCGTGACCCCCTGGGGGATGAGCTGTAGTTGGCCGGTGGTCTGGCCTTGACCTTGAATCACCACCGTCAGGCCCTGGCTTCCCCCCTGTGTCAAGAGACAATAAAAACAATATAGAAATACTTCTAACACCCTTTTTACCTTTTTTGTAACAATATACAAAATTGGGCAGAAAAAATATTTTAAAAAAAAATCTAATACCCAAAAGCAGAGAAACTGAAAACCTGAGTGTCACTGACACACAGACACGGACATAAACACCTACTGACCCACACAGCACTGGGGTCCAGGGATGAGTGGTACAGCTCACCTGTGCTCCCTGGGTGAGTTGCTGAAGCTGGGCCAAGGTGAGCTTCACCTGCCCCTGCTGGAGCCGGGGACCCTGCGGTGCTGGGGTTGGGGAGGCGGTGGGGCTTGGGGTTGAGGCAAGTGAGCGAGGCGACAGGTTGTTGGTAGAGACGGCTGTGAACGCAGGTGGAACTCAGATGAGCTGTTTCACCATCTGTAGCGTCTGGCCCAGCACGTGATCGTCAAGCGATCAAGTTGGCCGAATGGATCAACCAACCGACTGCCAATTGTTACGCAAGGAAACTGGACTTACCAGCAGGCAGGATGCCTGGCTGAACCATGATGGTCTTGCCCATGTTGGTGGTCTGCTGCACAGGGCTGCGGATCACAGTCATGCCAGGGCGGATCTGAGCTCTGGTCGTGATCACCTGGGGGATCACAGAGGTCAATATTTACTGTACATCTTTGTGTGCAACCATGCAGCGAACAATATCAACACCTACAGTATTGGAAAAATGTAAGTGTCTCACTGCATCACTTGCGCGCCTCACGTACACACCTGCTGTGTAGACCCCATGGGGGTCGATGTACCAGCCTGGATATTGACTGTGGAGCCTCGGGATTGAAAGGGGGCAAATGCCTGGGGGCTGCCTGAGGTGCTGGATGGGATAATCCCGAGGACCTTCTGTTGGACCTGAACTACACCTGCATACCAGAGTGTTCACATCGTTACACTTCAAACAAAGCTTCAACAATTTGTTTTCACTGTGAAAACAGTACGTTTTATTTCATAAGTATCCCTGCATACTATTAAATGACATTGTTTTAAAATTAATTCAGCTGACACTTCTCCAAAGCAGTTAGCAACATTAATTGTTGACACATATAATTAGTTACTCTCTTCTATTAAAAAAAAAAAAAAAAAAAAAGGATCATTGTTACTGGACCGTTTTGAGGTAAGTACCCCTACGCTATAGAGTAATCCTGCTGTTGGATGTGTGTATGAGTTACCTTCCTGTGGCTTGAAAGGCACAACGTTTTTAAAATAAATTTAAAAAAAACAGAAAGGGGATCTTACCTCCTTGAGTACCAGGCATATTGACGGTTACGATCTTGCTGTTAGCAGGAAGTGGAAGTTTGCCAGTGATAACCTTGCCGGCTACTGATACGGGAGTACCAGTGATCTGGAATGTCTGCCCTGTAGTGGTAGCTGTGACAACAGAGCTGGTGGGCGCTGTAGGACCAAGGGGTGTAGATTTACTTGGAATGTCCCAACACTCCTCCAGCAAGACCCTCTCCCCAAATACAATACAGTACTTCCACACACTCACCTGAGCTGCTCTGGCCCTGCTTGACCCAGGAAGCAAATGTCTGATGGAAGTTCTTGCCCTGATGAAATGTCACAGCAGGAGAGCCTAGCTTGGAAGCCAGGACCACTTTGGTACTGGGGGTCACCTGGCCTGCCAGGGTGCTCACAAGCACCTTCTGAGGGGTGGAGGACAATGCAGAGCCACTAGCAGGAGTGGAGGGTACAGGGCTGCTGGAGCCTAATTTCTGCTGCTCCAACCGTTTCTGAAACCGCATATTTAAAGCAATGAGTCTCAAGAGACAGGCCCTGGGAACAAAACCGGGACCATCACAGACCGTCATGAATAGGAACACTGCAGTTCCACACAATACTTGTTCTACATCAGTAATACTTTGGCCATTGTGAGGAACCATTGTTTGTCTCCTGCTGGTTTGAGATGCAAAGATGACCCTGTGCCTGGATTTCCCACCTGCTGAGCTGCCAGTCTCTGCTGTTTCAGTTGTGCCTCCATTTGGGCCTTATACTCCTCGGCTTTCTTCTGCACACTCATTTTTGCCTGTTCCACCGCCTGTGTCTTTTCACGGTCCACCCTGCAGTGGAACAATGCAAAGCAGCTATCAAATGAGCAGCCAGGCAGACAAGGAGGTTACGGGTTTAAAAGTCAGACACAGTCTTTGAAGTCATTGCAGAGTTCACATGTAATAAAATGACAAAATCGGCAAACGATGCAATCAGAGTCAAGCAGTAAACAGTAAGTCCAGGGCTGGGCAACTCTGATGCAAGGGACACGCTGCAGGCCTGGATTTTCTTTGTACTTGATATGTTTTTAAAGTTCAAGTTAGGTGCCATCTGTTGCACATCGAGGACCATTTACAATTTTTAACCATCTAGGGCCAGGGCTGGAAACCCCATTAAGAGCAAATAAATCACAATACTTCACAATAAAGCTGTCATTTTTTACTTCCATTTTAAACACAGAATTTCTTTATTTTAATATTGTCTTTCAGTGTTTGACCTTTGCTGCCTACCTTTCAAAAAATGCCCTTATCTCCCACAGCTCCAGTTCCTCCTCAGGCACCCAGTTTTCCATCACCACAGGGCCAGTTTGCTTCGGGGCTTCGGGCTTTTTTGGCCGCAGTGCGCTGGAGCGCAGTCCTTTTCTCTGGGGAGTGTGTGCTTCTTCATGTGTCCAGAGAGGGGGGTAATGACTACTATGTTATGATTACCACAGACACCAGCACTTAAATTTGAGCATTGAGAAGAAAATAGCAAACTGAGTGATTTCCTGTGATCATGTCCTCAAATTGGTTTTCCACTTCAGCATTTCAGCTAGAAAATCTGATATGCACATCTGAAACGGTTTGAGGTTGTGGGTGGAGTTTTAAGACTAGAAAGCTACACCCTACCCTTTGGGGACTCCGGTACACCAATGGGACAGACGATCTTCCTAATGCAGTATTCCGACCGGATGCCATAAGGCCCCACATCCCTGCGCTTGATGATCTCTGTGGTGGTGATCTCCGTCTCTGATGTTTCTTTGGGAAGAAACAGGGAAAGTGAAAGCTAAAGGAGGCAGATTAAAGTAATAACCTGCAAAGTACAGCTCCGGGCAACTGGTCTGTCGGACACAAATCATTGCACCGCCGGAAACAGGGAAAGTCAATGCCTGGGGCTCCATCTCCCAGAACACACATATATACAGATCTGAATATGCAGCAGGTTTAAAGCAAAAAAGTTTAAATTATTTTACATCTCTGTTTTTTTCATGTAGACTTTGTTTTCACTTCATATTTAGCCCTCAGACCACTGTGTATTAAAGATAGCAGATGTAGTGAGTTGCTGATTGAGAGAAGGAAGGACGTCCATAATACTTGCCTGTGCGGGCCGTACCAACAGCAGAAGAGGGCTTCACAACCATGTCGTCCCACCTTAGGCAGGCCCACAGTAGTCGCAGCATCAAACTCACCCCAGCCAGCGACTTCACTGTCTGGAGCCGGTATCTAAAAGATGGAAGTGGAACAGGGCCATGTCCTAAGCCAGCGCTGTGACTGTCAGAATCCACGTTTAAATTGTGATATTTGACCTGTAATGCTTCAGTTGCAGACGCAAAAATAAACACACACACACACACACACACGTGTGTGTGCGCGCACACTACTCTCTACAGTAAACCATATTGCTGAATTCGGCGATTCGGTTTTGCTTCAACCTGAGCACCTGCGCTACAAAAAAATCTTCAGTATGGGGACAAAATACAATAAAAGTAGGCAAAACATTTGAAGGTTAACCAACAATATTCTGACCTCCAAGTGATGCTAAACGTGGGCCGTGGAGAAGGGTAGGGCCAGATGTCCAAGACAGGCTTGGCGCCGTAGCTAAAGATGGGCACCTCTCGGATTCCTGCTCGCCGGGCCAGCTTCCTCAGCTCATCGTTGGGCAGCACAAAAATGCTCTTCTTGCTGCTCTTTGTGACAAACTTGCGATAGGACGGGAGTGCTGTGCCTGAACGGGCCTTCTTGGTGCGGGAGAACTTGAGCAGCTTGACCCGGTCCCTGGTAGAGTAGTCTTGGCTGACCGTCATGGTGGCCACCACAGTCCGGTACTCCTCCGACACAGAGGCTGCCGGATTCCCAGCTTGGGTCACTGTGGCCTTGGCTGTGGTTGTACAGGTGGACACAGTGCATGTCTCTGCTGCGGATATCACTGACCGTTCACCATCTGAGGGCCGCGTCACTACTGTAACAGTCCTGGATTCGGTGGACACCGTGGTGGTCGTAGTAGTTGTGATCTGCGTGACGACAGTCTCCGACGCCTCCTCTGAGGGTGACCCACTGTCATTGCTCAGGCTGGACTCCTCTGCAGATGGCACTGGTGATGGAACATTTTTCTGGCTCTCTGCCACCTCCATACTTTCTTCCTCATCGCCACGATGGTCTGCTGATGTTGTGCTGATGACCGCCCTGACTTCAGAATTCAGCGAGTTCACTGCAGAACTAATTGTCTCCTTGACGTTATTTTCTAGACGGGGTATCTTTTGAAGAGGTGAATACTCAGGACCAGATGGTGGTGCTGTTACATCTTTACTGACTACTGAGACTGAACAAGACCTCTGAGAACCTTGTCCGGTGCCGTGGATTTTCTCCTTAGAAACATCCGTAACCAAGTCTCCGTTCATGAGCGGTTTAAGGGAATCCTTAATGAGGGCTTTATTCTCACCTTCCAAACTTTTGCTAGTCCTATTTCCCTCAGAACTGTTGACCAGGTCCACATCTGACGGTACCTTTGCCAGTATTTTAGTGTCTAGCAGAGTGTCACTCTCTGAAGAACTGCTTCCATTCATCTGGGCCACAGGAGGGAGCTGTGACTTTTCCACACGAGTTTGGCCATCTTTCCTCTCAGCATCCACACTGCCTGCGCTCACCTGTCCTCCAACTCCCTCACATTTGCGTGTCTCACTGTTTTCTCTGGCCCCGGCACCAGGTCCTGACTTTTTGTCTGCAGAACAGTTCGCTTCTCCAGGTTTGGGGTCCTGAGAGGGTACTACTAGCTCTGAGGGGTCCTTTGACGACAAGTTCATCTTGCTCTCAGAGTTCAGTTCCAGTGAAGCATCCCTCTGATTTGGTCCACTTTCCTGCAACCCCCCGTTCAGCCTGAAATTGTTCTCAGCCAATGGTGTTGAGATAGCTGCCTCGTGGCTGTTTGCTTCCTCGCTGGCACGTGGGATGACAGGCTTATGCTCAGTCGCACGATGCTCAGGCTCGTGCTCAGAGCCGACAGTCCGATTGTTAGCAGCAAATTCAGATCCAATGTGACGACTTTCTGGCCTTTCAAGGTCATGAAACTTATCGATCGCCCGCTCCAGTCCGTGCCCTGCAGAAGTCACTCCAGAGTCAGCCTCCATTGGCTGTGGAAGTCTCTCGTTCGGATGAGGAGATTCAGGTTCTGGTTTAGCATTTGCTGTCAAACTGACTCCTGGAAAATTGCTAGAGAGGCCAGGCAGGCTTTGGACTTTTGGCTTCAAAGAATCATCCGATTTGCTTGCAATCGCTGGGATGGTGCCGCCTAACTCGGGAGCGGCTTGCGTGCTGGATTGAGCCCCTAGCTGACCTGCAGGCAGGGCCTGGCGGAGTCGCTCGTGGCGCTGCTTCTCCTCCAGAGTAAACTGGCGGACTCGGCGGTCCAGCAGGCCATCCAGTCGGGAGGCCTTCACCTTCCGCTTGTAGACTGTGCGCTGCTGGAGGCCCTCGCTCACGTTGACCACATCACAGAACAGGGACTTTGAGACAGCCACATTACTGTCACTTTGCATTGCTTGCCCCTCCCCCTGCTCCTCCTTCACAACGGTTGTGTGGGAAAGTGTGTTACTGCAGTCTTCACTTTTCCCTGGAGGACAGACAGAAAGACTGCGTGAGGTTCAGTCACATTAATGAGTCGCTGCAACATTCTTGCATTCAGCAAAATCCTTGCAAGTACACGGTAAAAGGTACCATGTTCTACAGATGTTTTGAAATCTGGTGGACTTATGTCCACTTCCATCTTCTCAGCAGCAGGCTCTGCAGCCTGGGGCATGGTGTGAAGGTCTGCCTTATCTGGGCCTTCAGGTCCCACCGTCATCCCCGTGGTGGAGATCTGATCACTAGCTCCTCTTACTGCACCTCCAGGAGAATCTTTGGGGTTATCTGCTTGGTCCTTTGTGATGGCATCTATGCTGGGCTTAGGAGAGCTCTTCATTTCATTCAAGCTGGCATCTGCAGCTTCCTCGGCTCCCGTACCAACTGACAAGAAAGCAAAATAGATGAATATCTTACAACAAATGAAGTCTTTTAAGTCAATACCGGAACAGCACAAACAATAGTCTCCAATTTCAAATGAAAGCACTGTTAACTACATTATTTTTTATGATTTAAAAAAATGACAACATGATGCCGCTAACCTTCCAGATCTTTCCGGTAGTGGATGTTGGTGTTTCCTGGCAACCGGGGAAGGAAGCGAGGTGTGTGGGTCTTACTGACCCAACTCCATCCTCCGTAACCGGTCACTCTGTACTCTTCTCCTTTCTGCTTCCAAACCTTCACACATGGGAAACAAGCAGACAGCTCTCTGAATGAAGAAGTAAGCCCAAAAATACCTAACAGCTGACAACTGTGAAGTCCTCATGACCACCAATACATGGGTAAGAGCAACTTAGGCAAACCTGATGCTTGATGGGGAAAGTGTACTTCACCCATGTGGCCTGCTGCATGGTCTCTTCCTCCTCCAGTTTTCTCTCCCTTTTCTTTGCCTTCTCCTTCTCCTCCCGTTCCATAGCAGTCATGCGGCGTAATCTAAACAGGGAGGAATAAACAAAACATATAACATGGTCGAAGCAGCAGCTCACCTCATGAGCCCAGCAAGGTTCAAAAAGAAAAGCATAAGACCAATCTCTGAGGTCCAACAAGGACTACTAACTGTTTTTCCACCAGCAGCTCAGTTCATGAAAATCAACAGGCCAACTCTGAGACCTTCTCACACTCCAGAATCAAGGCAGACTGGGACACATTATTAGAATGAGGATGGAAGATGGTACAGTAGTTAAAGACCAGGAACCAAAGAAAGATGAGTGAACTTTTATATATCTTTGAATGGACAACTGCACCGTGTATAAAAATCACAGGGTTCAGTCAGGAGCAGCCGGGGGGGCCTCCTGCAAATTGAAGTTTGGCAGTCCTTGCCTGGTGTGTCCCAGCGCATCCTTCCACACGGGCAGCATCACCACGGGCTTGATAGCACACTCCAGGATGGAAAGGGCCAGAGCAAACTCACGCGGCTTGCTGCACATCTGCACTGCCTTGATCCAATTTGTCCTGTCAAATTAAAAAAACAGTTAACGTTTATGTGAACAAAATGAGCAAAACAGAAACATACAACTGTATGCATGCTAGTGCTAGGAATTGGGAGTTTGGGTGTGTACCTGTGGGAAGCCCAGTTGGGGTGCAGGAAGGGTGCGGGAATGTTGTTTTCCAGCTGGACAATGCTTAGCCTCAGAGTGGAGATGGTGAGGACCTTGGAGCCATAGACAGAGCCATTCCACTTGAATTCCCCTGCCGTTGTCATGCAGAACTTGTGGGAGAGGTGTCTGCGTTTGTCGTGGTCCTCTCGATGCTGGTGCTTGTTCAGCGCTACCGTGTTGGTGCTGTACTGATTCTGGTAGACCCGGTACTTGCCCTCCTGGCCAAGCTTGAAGAGCCCGCTAAGGACTCCCTTAGTTGCCACCTCTTTCCGACAGCTACCCAGGCTTGCCAAATCCCCCTAAGAAATATGTTACCCAGATCAGTGGACTGCAAATTAATGCCACCAAAACAGTTATTTTTTTATGTTTGACTATCTGTTTACTTGTCATATACAATAAATATTATAGGACAGCAGGCTTCCCTCACACAATGAAAGCTCCTTTCAGACAAATAAGAACGTGAGAATAAATGTAATTTGTACAGTAAAATTCAAAAAACAAGCTACAATTTCATACTTACAAAAAACAGCTTCAAAAACAAATTTCAATTTAATATAAAAACTGTGGTGATGCTGAGCACCACACAAGGGAAACAGCCTTCTCCCACGTGAGGCACGGCTTCTTCTGCGCATCACAGAGAGGACATACAGCCCCTACATAAACTGAACCAAGAGCTGTAGGGCACCCACTGCACCACTGTATGACCAAATAACAGAATAAAATCAAATAAACAGAAGATAATAGATGGAGGGAATGGAAATGGAGCACAGAAAAATGTGGCTATGTTTAAGTGATCCTAAACAGTTGCAAGTTTGACCTAAGCCTAGATTTAAAGATGCCCAGAGCAGTTCTAATATTTTGAAGGTTTGGTTAAAATAAAACAAACAAACAAGCAAACAAATAAATAGTCAGTCAGTCTTTTGTAGCTCAACAAAGTATTGTTATTTTTCCCCATTTAATGTTGAGTTCACTTAACCTGCAGACCGTAACGTAAAGGAGGCCTGTTATCATGATCAGAGTTTTCAGTTTATAATAGTTACGAAATATGTAATTATAAAAATTATACTGGACTCGACACTGGACCCTAACAGAAGTGTAATAATAAGAGTCATTAGTTCCCAAATATAGCACCAGTCAAAAGTTTGAATTACACTCGCTGGAAACTAGTATGGAAAGTTCTTCCATGAGGCACTCAGTTAACAAGTTTCAGCAGGAAATCAGCCAGCATGTTTCCCCAGCTAGTCTGCAGCAATTCCCAGAAATCTAGATGAAATCTTTGCTTTCACTATTCTTCCCTAGTTTGCTGGACAGAAGTATTGCCCTGGTGTGCCCAAACTTTTCACTGGTACTGCACTGTGTACATCCACGAAGCGAAAGAAAAATATTGTGACAAAGTCCAAAGAACCCAAAGGCACAACCCATAAAAATCCAATAAAGCACCGCAGCTGCAGCCCAAAGAGTTTTTGAGATGTTATTATGCAGCGACTCACCTCTTTAATACCCTTTGTGCCATCTTGTGATGCACCCCCCTGCTGGTTCTTCAACAGGCTCAGCTTACTATCTGGGTTCTGCAGGCGGGTCACCATCCGTGTGGAGGCTGATGTATTCTGACTTGTCATGTCGCCATTCAGCTTCTCCCTTCCGTCATCTGCAGGCAGAGGGTTGTGAGGCCAGGATGAGGTATGAACAGAGGCAAAAAGGGTCAGTAGTGATAGAGTAAAGACTCATTGTTGAAAACGCTTATGTACACCAAAATATCTATACCTAACAGCAACAGTTAAGGCTCAGCAAGGTGAAAAAGCAAAGTACAAGACCAACGTCTGTTTTCTCTTTCCACCAGTAGCAATGCCTCCTGGCCTGGAGTTACCATTCAGACCATTTAAAGCTTTGCTTAACAGTGACTGAAATGACTGCTGTTTACAAGCTCAATTTGAGAGGCAGAAGGTCGCAAGCTGGATTTTCTTCTCTGGGACTAGGTAATTAAGGAAGTCTGAGAGCACACCTGTCTCAGAAGGGGACTGGGGAGACTTCTCTGTGCCATCAGACTCTTCTGGTGCTAAAGTCTGGCTGCTGTTGCTGTTCTCATCTCGCATGTGTGGGAGAGTGCTGGGTGAGAGAGCAGACTCTTTGCACACCACAGATGTACCTGGAAGGGTCTCTGGAGAGAAGGTGAACAGGACAAAAAGGGTTACAATTACTATTAAAAAAAAAAAAAAAAAAGCAGCACACGTGAGCCATTAGCCCCATAACCCCTTCCTCCTTTTCTGAAGATGGCTACCAAATTGCTCGATTAAAGTTATGATTGCACATGGTGAAGGCTACAGCCAGAGGAAGACCAACTAACCACAGCCAAAGGACAGTTCTTGAAGGCAGAAAACATCAAAGAGTGTGACAGCTGTGGTAGATAAGACATCCTTTCTATGACTAGACTGTAGAAATCAACCATGTCAATCAAGTGCTACATTACCCTGGTCTTTTCAGCAGCAGCAAGACACGTTTGCAAATAACAGCATCAGGTACAGTATTCTGAAACAGTACCTGACAGTAGGATACAAGTACTAGGATGTGATGTGAAATAAACCATGATTACCCTACCATACCTGCAGACTCCTGCTCAGTTTCACCACTGGTCCGTCTTCTGTCCGTGGCCTCAACACTTGAGGCACCTGCAGTGCCTGAGTGAGGAAGGGAGCTGTCTCTGCTGAGCATGCTGCCTTCTGGCCGCTCTGAGCTGCTGCTCTCTTCCCCACCAGGGGGCACTTCTGTCCAACCAGAACCAAAGTCAGATTTTAGTTGATCCCACCTTTTTTAGTTTACTGATTACTGCTGGTACAGTTACCTGACAAAGCATAAAGCTTTCTCATACCAGTAAGATTTCAGAACCCTAGCAAACAAAAAGTGGCCCAAACCTCAAACGTACCCACTGCCTCTGCCATCCCTGTGGTTGACTGGCCCTCAGTGACCTTTGACTCCTTCTTCTGAGATGACAGTTGGTCAGTTGGTGTCACTGATCCCTCTTTGCTTTGGTCTGACTGGGTGTCGGGGCCAGAATCCAGTTCTCCTGCGGCTTGTGGTTTACTGCCATCCAGCTCTAGGCCTTTCTCCTCCTTCAGCCGCTCAAGAATCTCCTCTGGAAGCAGACACACCGTTCTCAAGGCATTTTCCAAAATACATTCAAACTGCAGCACCCCAACCTCTGATTTCATTCAAGTCCTCAATATACGGGCTTTCTAAAACACAGGCCAACAGTAAAACCACAGTCACTTGGGCTGAACGGCACATCAGATAAAAGAAAACTTGTACCCGCTCCTCTGAACTAACTCAATTACATGCAGTCATTGCAGTCATAGTCAGAAAATACAACTAAAGCTGCAATGATTTCTGCACTTCTTGCTGAAATGAAAATCTTCAGAGTACCTAAATGCCAAGCAGTTTTTGTGACACAGAAAGGAAAAGATAAAAAGGGCATCTCAACAAATCACAGCAGTGTCCATTTACAAATGTCACTTTCTCAGCATAATAAAGCAACCTGTTCATATGAAAAGATGACAGCCAACATCCACCAATTAAAACCACACTTCTGAATATCGAGAAAAATAAAAATAATTCATGCCGCATTATTACAAATCTACTGGTTTAAAATTGTAGAATGCAACACCGTATCTAGAGGAAAATATCACTAGCTGTGCAGGTGATGCAAACATTATCACACAGCTACACCTCCGGACACCGGGTTTGTGCCATTGTCTCATACCGTTCACAGCAGACAGGTAGGAACGGTTGGTGCCCCGGGCCTTGTCCGTGAGATCCTCTGTGATGGCCATGTGCACGTGAACCTCCTCCTTAAGCTCCTCCAGGATGTGACAAAGGTCCCTCTCCCAGTACTCCTGATCCAGACAGTCGAGCAGTTCAGTCAGCTGGAGCTTGGTGCTGTAGTACCAGGTCCTCTTGTTCTCTTGCTCACCATCTTCTTCTCTGCAGGGAGAAAGGAGGAGAGGGCCGGCCATGAAGGCAAACACATCCTTCCCCCTGCCAAACCAAATTTAAGAAAATAGATAATGTGACCCATCTGTGACCACTGTTGTGAAACAACATATTCAAAACTTTCACATTTTAATTTAAAAACGTGAGCAAAATGACTGCTTATGTTTATCTTACAACAAAGCATGCATTACACACTTGGAGCACAACTGTATTTTGATAAACAAACTGATATATTCACACAGTCGGTCCTGTTAGGCTTATCGTTTCAAATGACAAACCAGAAAGAAAACGCAACCATTAAACAAAACAACCACCTTCTTTGTTTTTGTAGGGTAATGAGACTATGGACACACCTGCTTTCAAATGAATATGCTCTTCAAGCTCAAGAAAAGTATAACAGATTCTTCAGATAAAAGCACAACCTCAGAAAGTGAATATTAGTGACGTAAGCCGATTCAGCGGCTCTCGGTCCCGTTCCTTCCACTCACTGCGTATGCGTGCCGGTAACTTAGGGGTGGCGTAAAGCCATCGCCACGCGATCAAAGGACCTGGTCTGATCCTCCCTTGGGCCCGATACTTAGCCTGAATTGACACAGTAAGAACTACGCAACTGTATAAATGGACAATTCATTACTTGTAGGCTAACACCATAAGTGACACCGGAAAAACCATCAGCTAAATGACTTCACCATTAAAATCAATTGTAAATGAGCTGTTAAATGAACAAAATGTATGATTCAAATTAATGCAAACTATTGTAAAATATACACTGATGAAAAATATTTTTGCCTGGTAAATTGCAAAAATTGTAGTATTTGTGGTTTCATTTATACCTCGGGGATTACAGTCAATACATACTGTGTCATTCTTAGACTTTGAGGCACTATTTAATGAACGTTTTGTAAATACTAAAAATCGAGGGAACATGAGCATAGCAGCAAACCTTTTTTTTAAATATCGCCACAAAAATGGATATTCTTATGCAAATTCCACTTCTGTCACCTTGATAAAGAAAAGTGAACAACCCAGCTGAAAAAGGAGATGCGGCAGGGGGTCTGCAGGGCCGGGACTGAGACAGCAGCTACTGGATCAAACTGCGCAAATCAACATGCAAAAGCTGCAACTAAATCGTGACAAAGAGATTCCTCAGCTGAATACGTTTTATCAGACAAGATAAAGCCGCAGTCTTATTTTCTGCATACGTGGAATACAAGAAATCCAGATGGAACTGCATGATGCAACATTTTAGGGAACGAAACTGTTTACACACGACTACCATCCCTGCTTAAATGTTATACGTCAGTCCCACAACTCACTAAATATTAAGTATTGTTCTATTTATTTTTGTGTTTTGTTTCCTCTGCATACATTTTATGACAGGTCTGTTTGCCCGTTCTCTATACACCAAGTCTAACAAAATATTTTACACATTTATTATGGCTAAATCCACCCGAATATGGAAATGAAGCATGGGATGCCTATTATTAAGCTTTGACTAGTTTTGATTTAAAAGTAAAAGCGACACTGGAGTTACAAACAGGTTTCTCATTCCAACTGTATTCGGAAATTGAGAAACAACTGTGCGACTGACGTGTATTTTTAACGTGAACTCATATGCTACAAAACTAAATTGTCAGAGGCAAAAAAAAAAATTGTTTGCAGAAATTTTAAAGAAAAACTGAAATTTTATGGCTGCGCAAGCATTCACTACACATAAATTTTTGGTACAGGCACCTTTTGCTGCACACTTACAAACTTGAAGCGGTTACTGCAGCTCACAATAAAATGTTTGATTGGAAAAATATGTGTCAGTATAATTTGAAATCCAGGCAATGTTGATAACTTTCTAGGGATTTGAATACTGTGTATGTTGGGCAAAGCTCAAAAAAGTACATTGAACTGAGGCGTAGTGATCTGTAACTATTAACATTGAGAAAGAGAACAAACTGAATTGTATAAAGATGATCTCCAGTATAAGACTACCTGCTATACTTTGTCTTGCAGAATGGAATTTTTATCCAAAAAAAAACAAAAATGATAAACTATAGTGCCATAATGCATCTTTAAAAACTGTACCCAGCCATTATTGCACCAAAGTAACTAGGAACAAAAATGAAAAATGAGTGAACACCACGATATGCAGACAAATTTGAAATGTGGATTAGGATGCGTTTGTTGCACATTTTTAATATTATAGTGTTCTGTGGGAGCTGTCGCGTGGTTCTGTGACAGTGTTCTCAGTATGCTTGGTAACAGGCGAAAACTTAGTGCTCATTCCTCTACACCTCTGACTTCAAGTAAGAGTCTGTGTGGTGTCACCTACAGAAGATCTTTGATGACTCTGCAGTAGTTGGGTGTGTAGAGAAAGGTGATGAGGTGAAGTGCTGGCATCTGACTGAGGACTGTTTCATGGTGTCAGTGAAACCATCACCAGCTCGACAACAACAAAACAAAGGAGCTGGTGGTTGATCTTTGCCGTGTTAAGGAATCCTTGAGCCCTGTTGCTGTTGAGGGTGCAAATATGGAGGTGCTCCAATACAACAAGTAGTTGAGGTCTATATCAACAAAAAGTTGGACTTGTCTCTCAACACAGACGCTCTGAATAAGAAAGGACAGAGCAGGCTGTACTTTTTTAGACCACCTAAATTACCAGGCGGTACCCAAGTTGAGGAGTAGTGGTGGAGAGGTAAAACGTGATAACATGTTATATTATTGCAGAACTGTCTAACCATTAAAGTGGTTGCATTTAATACAGAAGTATTTGTAGTGCTGTCGGACAGGCAGACGCCATAAAGTGTGACACAAGCATCGGTCGCTGTGTAGTGGAAAGGGAAAAACAAAACATGCAACCAAGCATTATAACCCGTTTGTCAGTAACATGTGCAGTTTGTGCGTGTGGTGAGAAAATCCATCAGCATCACATACACACTATATGCGACTTGACTACTCCTGCTTCTTGGAGCTTTGTCAGAGACCAAATGTAGCATTTTCACAACAGTAAGTAGCCTTTCTCAAGTTTAAAAACCCAACTTGAGAAGTCCCTGTGTGCCAAATTTCAAGTCTGTGGCGTGAAAAACAAAGCCGTGCATAAAGGGCAGAGAGACAAACAGAAATTCAGCTTTATAAATACAGAGATGCCTCAGGTCCTTTAACATGTACAGTAACAATCTCCCAAATGTTCAACCAGGCTGTAGGTACCAGTGTGATCTTTTATGCCATGATGCACTGTGAGGGAACACGCACTTCTGGTGAAAGGTGCAAATTCAAACACATAAGGAAATCGGGTCCTGTCGTGGACCGGAGCTCTGATTCAGTGGAGACCTTGGCAGAGGCCAAGATGAGAACGAAGCTACAGTCCAATGTGGACAATGGCTTACATCCCCTAAATGGAGTGTTCTCCACAAGCTCTTTTAGCCACCATGTTATTTAACTTACGTGGGCTAAGCAGCACTTGTATGGGCCCTTCTTACCAACAGTCATCTGCCTCCATAAGGGCAAACAAGGACTTGTCAATCACTATTTATTACTGTTATTTATTGCAATGTATTTTTTGTTATTTGTCCTATCAGTGTCTTATGTTGTGTCTCCTACGTGTCCAGTGGCTGAACAGTGAAATTCCCTGTAGGGATCCATAGTCTTAATTCTATTCTATCCACACATTATCATTACCCGCTTAAATCCCGGTCAGGGTTGCAGCAGTCCAGAGGGTCAAGCAGAATCATTTGACGCTGGGCTTTGAAAATACACTGTAGATGGGACAAGGCCGGCACAGGGTACTCTGTGCATATTATTCTGGTAACTGGCTAATTTACTGTGCAGTGCAGTGAAATATTCCTTTTACTGCGTTTTAAAATTGTGCTGTTGTCTTAACTGTTGTTGTGAAGGTAGGATGTCAGTGATTTGCTCTGTTGGTAGTCTAAAAATACACTTGTCTGTTTAATAAGACCTTGCATCTCATCATGGACCCACAGCTCACCACAATATTATCTCTGTTTATACATCTAAAACTTTTAAAAAGCACTGCACGGCATCCTAGGAAAGAAAAGATATTTCTACACGCTTTCCTATTGTTTGACTGTCGTGTCAGTTCACGTTAATATTTGCCATTCCTTATGGAGAAAGAGTGTCCTGTGATACATTATTTTGTGAAAACTATCATTTTTGGTCCATCATAGATGAGAAACAGCTTATATTACGTAGTATACAGCTAATCATCAGTATGGTTTTCCAAACTGAAGACCACAAACAACGTGAGAAATCTCAGCACTACTAAAACCTTACAAATGTTGCTATTCACGTTCAGAACTATTGCCCTTTCAACTCACCAATTCACCATCAATCTGTGGGCCACTGACTACCGTCAATAAACTGATACGTCAACCTTCAGAGATGCAGCGACAGCAGAATGGTGAAAATACATCAGATGTGTAAAGACACGCAGATGCTCCTGCGTGCACTTGGCCAGTTGATACTCACACAATGATTCTCCTGTTGAGGAACCAGTACTTCCTGCAGTGTCGGTCAAAGCCAATTGGCTCCTGCCGCACGTAGGGCCGGCTCCGCTGGCTCTCTGCCACGCAGTCCGACACGCCAGGGACCCTGTGCGCCACACACACCTCACATTGCCACTCATCCTCAGGCACCTCCTCCAACGGGGGGCGCACGCACTCCAGGTGGTATACGGCCGAGCAGGTCTCGCAGCACAGGAGATCTCCCAGGCGATGGCAGACGCGACAGTGGTCGTCGTATTGTACCGTGCCCTCTGACATCAGCTCTTCGCGTGCCACATTGGTAGTGAGGAACTGGTCCACTAGGAACTGCAGCACCTTCACCTTGCTTTCTAGGGGCCCATATGGAAACTCGTCCCCCTCCAGGTAGGGAAGCACGTGGCGGTACTCGCGGTCGCTCTCACAGTATGCCCGCACCACCTCAGGCCACGTCATACCATCGATAAAGTAGAGAGTCGAGTTGACGCTGTCTTTTAGGTCGGCCGGACCAAAGGTGGTGTTGGACGTGTCCTCCTCACGCAGAATGGCTTTGAGTAGGGCGATGTGGGTCTCGGCCATCAGCGTGCACTGTTCCTGGCCCACCAGGGCAGCACAAAAGTCCTCAAAACGGAAGGGCGAGAGGCGCAACACGACGGAGAAGTTGCGCAACACTTCGTAGATGGCCGCTGCGCTGAGCAGCTGCTCGTTGGGTACCAGCAGGTCCTCGGAGCTCTCAGGTAGCTCCAGCGGTGGCATGTCCTCATCTTCCAACATGGGGGAGGGAGGCCGATGGACCCGAGACCGCCTGCGCCCTGTGGGACCAAAGTGAGAGCCAGTTTGGCATAAAAGAAGACAATCATGGGATGAAGATGGACAGAAGACTCCCTGCATGACATCATCTGCGTTCGCACACATGCTTAGTCACTTTTATGATGGTGCTGTGACTGGGGGGGTGTTTACATTTCACCAAATCATCTACCTGCACTGCCAACTGCAATACACAGAACACAAAGTAATCTCATTCTGGGACAAACAGTTCTAACTTTTGTGTGACATGCTTTGTATTCCCATCAATAAGCACGTTGGGAACTAAGTTGAGCCACCTTGGCATATCCTTTAGATAACTAACTTCCACCGAATAAAATTGTGGACATATTTCAGTATAACCACAATCATTACTGAAGCAAACTTAAAAAAACAAAAATCACAATTTATATCATAATCTAACACACACAACAACAGAAATGAGAAAACCATGGATGTATATAATTAGTTCAGCGAAGTTAAAAATAGTTTTTTCTTCCAGATAGTGACCTGGAAGTTGTGCTTCCGCAACATTGACCACATGGTCCCTTGTCAGTCCAGCTGGACCCCCCAACACATCACCCTGACAGCAGGAACATAACAGTAACACGTCATAAAGTCAAAACGGACCAATGAGTGACTAGCTCCGTGTGACGTTTCACCACCGTGTGACGTTGTACTGCACGAGGCACACACTCCTATGGAAGCGTGCACACACACACACACACACACACACACACACACACACACACACACCAGGTGTGCGTCCAGCTCCTGTTCATCAATGAGCTTCTGCAAACACCGTCCTCACTTATATTAAACGCTGCACTTCTGCTCACTCTCCTCAAGTACCTGTGTGAAATTAAAAGTTGTGTCGTTGTGACAAAGGAGGAGGTGAGCAAATGAAAGATCGCGACGTGTGTTTTCAAAAGCAGGTTTTTAGTTCAAAAAAAGGAAAAGGTAACCAGAAGCAGGAGAACAAACGCGCTCGGCGGGGTTCGCCGCGCCG
Organism: Arapaima gigas; assembly: GCA_900497675.1. Lineage (NCBI taxonomy): Eukaryota > Metazoa > Chordata > Actinopteri > Osteoglossiformes > Osteoglossidae > Arapaima > Arapaima gigas. Next base: position 40,458 of record UFQX01000041.1, on the reverse strand, counting down.
CTGGAAGGGCTGCAACCGCAGCGGCGGCTCTCCGAGCCTCGGCCTCCGGGGCTCCATGTTGAACAAAGCGGCTGTACCTGTCACGCTGCCGCGGGTGCTGTGGCTCCGGAAGCTGCTCTCCGTGCAGTAGCTGCCCCCGTCATCGTCCTCCTCGTCGTCTCCTGCCGCTCGTCCCGCCGCGGCGTCGTCCTCCTCCTCCAGCTCATCGTCCAGCTCCTCCAGAAAGTCCGACTCCTCGTCCAGGGCCGCATCTTCGTCGTCCGTGAGCGGCTCGCCCCCAACCAGCTCCTCGTCCTCCTCGCCGATGCTCACGGCGTCCTCCTCCTCCTCCTCCTCGCTCTCGTGGTCATCGTAGACCACCTTGCTGATGGCCCGGCTTCCCGTGGCTGCGCCGCCTCTCCCGGCGCCCCGGCCCCTTCCTCTTCCTCTTCCACGGCCCCGGCCCCTGCCCCTTCCCCTGCCCCCCGACGCGGCGCTCGACCCCGCTCGCCTCCTGCCCCGCGACGCGTGGTAGTTCCCCCTCCGGGGAGTCACAAAATCGGCATCGGCAGCGGCGGCGGCTCCTCTCCCCTTTGCCCTCAGTCCCCGGCGAGGTCTCAGCCCCCGCGGCGGCGGCCCGCAGGAAGGCTCGGCCCCCAGCGCCTGTTTGGGCGGCCTGCCTCTTCTCCCCCTCATTATACACGAAAATGTCTATTATTTCCCGTTTCCACGGCCGTGCGCGGTCAATCCACGCAAAAATGCAGAAACGCGGTGCCCGCAGAACACCGAACCTCCGTGGACCGAGGGGTGAAACGCTCCCACAAAGCCCTGGACTCGGGTGGTGCGAGAAAGCTCACAGCGAATGGCCGGCGTCCCGCTCCGGGTCGCCCGCAGCCGCCATTTTTCTTCCTCTCTCTCCGTCTGGCGAAAACAGAGCGAAGGCCTAGCGCGCGCGCGGGGCGGGGAGGAGAGGAGGGGGCGTCACGTGACCGGCGCTCGTGCGGCGTCCTTGTTACGTGCAGTAAACACAGCCGTTGTTAAAGTTACGTTATAGCGACGTACTTATTACATTAAAGGTTTCGCTCGAGAGCAGGGCGACAAAAGAACCATGTAGTGTTTTGTTCAGAAAACAGCAGCACAAGGGCCTACCTGCTGTCTCGGTCAAAACAGTGATATAAACATGATCTACTTCTCCCTCAAAGTCAGAATGATGTCAGCTAAAACTTAAGCACAAATACACGACCCTTTGTGCATCGCACAATATTCCACCATTAGCAGCTGTCATTTGAATGTGTCGTTGTGCCCTGTGCTGCCGTTTGCCCCGAAATCATATTTACATCTATATCTGACTTTATTCTCATTCGCTGTTGCTACTGCTTTACTGTCGCTCGCTTTCTGCTCGAAGATCGATCATTCATGAGTAACATGTCTTGCTTTATGATGCCACCACTGAGTTATTAACCCAGTTAATAATATTAACAGTATTATAACTGGGATTTTTTTTGTTCCACTACAAAGTACCGCCAGCATCGCACTATGACTGCTGCACACGGTGCTCTTTTAAGTGTATGGCGCCCCCATGCGGCCAATGCAACTCACATTCGTGTTCCTTGCGCCTCTAAATGTTATAAAATAAACACGTGGTTACGGTAACTTCATATTTAACACCACACATACTTAACGCTTTGGTCTTAATGTTTTAAAGGCCGGGGTACCGTCACTAAAATCACTATCAGTATATTTAATAACTTAATGTATTGCTTCGTTTTTCGAACGTTTTTGTGCACGGAGTATTTTGAAAAAGCGCCATTTACTGAAGCTTTTTGAGTACTTGGATATTTGTATTCTCTACAAGAGAAATGCCCTAGTTTTCCACGGCAAAAATTTAACGCCATCTTGTCGTCGCACCTTTGCTGCATCAAGTAAATAAACGTTTCCCTGTCTGCTTTAGTCAGTATATTCTGGAAAGATATTAAAACATACGAACTACCCGCGCGAAAATGAACCGATTTAGAGCGAGCAGCGAAATTCTTCCGTCAAAAGGAGCGTGTTTCTGCACCGTAGTCGTGGCCGAGTGGTTAAGGCGATGGACTAGAAATCCATTGGGGTCTCCCCGCGCAGGTTCGAATCCTGCCGACTACGTACTTCCATTTTTAACAACAAAGGGTGATTTAAATACCGTACATCTTTAAAAAATAACACACTTTCCTCCTTTTCGTTTAAATTTCCGCGCTCGTTCCGCCAGTTTCGAGGAGCCCCACTTAAGGTGCGGCCTGCACGTGCGCGGATATTCGCTTCCTTCCGCCTCGCGGCAGTTCTTTCACTTCTTACCCTGTTTAAAATGTAAACGTGAACATGGAGATCACACTAGACTAGAACTTTACAGTCTTCTGTGTCATATGTTAGTGTCTTAATCTAATGTTGTCACAGGAAACTACTACAGTTTTCAAACTTCCTCATCTTCCACTTGGATTAGCAATCTGTATACAGCTCATTCATTCATTCATTCATTCATTCATTCATTCATTCATTCATTCACTCATTCGTGAGAAATACTGGGCCAACCCAGCAATGCAGAGCAAACCCAAAAAACAGACTCCCTGACTCCATACACACACTGAGCCTGACTGGAGCCCACATCCAACCCCCCGTCCAGCAGTTGTGAAACAACTTCAAAACGTCTCCGTAGTCCATCAATATTTGCGTTTCTTTGTCTCGCTCCTGAGGAAGATCTGAGGTTGCGGACGCTTCTGTCTGAGGTGAGGGGAAGACAGGCCTTCACAGGTTCAGCTGCTGTTACCAACAAATCTCAGGTGTAAAACATCTAATAATCGGCGCTCGGATGTGTGACTTTCGAAAGAAACGCGGCGGGTGAAAACGTTCTGAAAAAGACTAGAAGTTTGGTGCGGGAAACTGAGGCCACAAAACAGCTCACCAATTCGCTGTGTGAGAAGGAGCCGTGTGGAAGATGGTGGCTGAAAGTGTCAGGGGAAAAACACGTCAGAAAATAATCACGGTCGCCGCTGACTGGCACGGTGGGACAGCTGCCCAAAGCCTGGGGAAGACCGGGGAAAATTCCGAGGAACTGCTTCAAAAACAGCTGCGATCCAGGTTCAGTAGAAAACTGTACGAAGCCGATTTAAAGGAGGCCTGATGTTCAAAAAAAATAATCGTTTCCATGCAAGGCAATGAGCAAAAATGCATAACCTTGAGTGTTCGGCTCAAAAGCTGAACATCTGGGCAGGAGAAAAATGTCTGACAAGAGGTTTTTGTCCACTTGTCCCGCATTCGGAGAGAACTGTGATTTGGGGAACTCAAAAGGACGCCTTTAAGCTGTATCTTCTGCTGCCGGCCATGGCAGCTGTGAGGTTCTGATGACTCCACCACACGGTCAACCCACAACCACGGGGTCTTATTTATTAGGCCTCTTAGATGTTGAGTTTCCTCCCAGCCTCCTGATCCTGGACAATAACACCTGGGTTCATGAGCAGCAGAATGCAGCCAGGGTCCTTCCATGGGCTCTCTGAGAACCATGTCTGATCATCACTGAACCTTTACAGAACGATGTACCTTTCAGTGTGGATCTTCACCCACCAGCTTCATTTCTCACAGACCCTCCTTCCTAAAGATTTATTCCACTAAAGTGGCACCGCAGCACATCCCACACATCTTTTCTCCATCAGCCGCAAGAAAGGCTCCGTATTACACATTGTTTTTTGTCAACTTTATTACAACTATTTTACAGTAGGCTGATAACCAGTTGGACTTCTTCTTGTCCTTTTTTCAGAGCCAGATAGGAATATTTACTTGGCTTTAATAATGAGAGCCATGTTGGATTTACAACAAGTCGAATAAAATTCCAGAAAAACTACAACACCCTGGGTATAAATGTTGTTGTTTAAAACGATTTAAAAAAAAAAACTCACGGAATTCAGCCATTCGTTGATTCCTAAAGTTAATTCCTTGTAGAAAGTAGTTCTTTGAAGATTCAGACAGTGCGTTAATAAATGGTGTAGCAGCTAAGATGAACGTAGAAAACATGCGCAGTCCAGTTTCCACAGGCGGGGGGGAGGGAACGGGCATAATTCTTCTTACCTCCTAGGGTCTTGAACACGTCCCTCAGGGTTCTGAACGCCGGCAATAAAGGTTTTGATGGAATTTACTCTCGAGTTGTCGTGCAGAAATATTTTACAACTTCAAAATCTGCAGACTTCCGTTCCTGTTCTGGAGATACTATCCATCGACACAAAATCCCGGAAAAAAACAACACGTCTGAGGAAAGGAAAACGGGTGGGAAGCTCTGCAAACTGCGCGAGGAGCAACGTTAGAAGTTTTGTCCTTTTCTATTTATTTGTTCAATAAAAAAAAACACGCACAACAACCACAAAATAAATCAGACCACAGTGATGCTAAGAGTAAAACACCAAAACAAAACAAAGATGATTCCACTGTTAAGGTAGAAAATAAGGCTCTACACTGAACACCGTCTCTGATGTTCTCCTAAATTCGTCCTCCTTCCTTCATTCTTAAACACCAGTTTAGCACAGATTCACAACAAGGAAAACAATTTAGGATTAAAGTAGTTAATATTTTATATATTCAACCCTTGTTCCGCATGGAATGCAACCTTTAACTTCAAATCGTAGAAACAAACAATACTGAGCAGCTCTGGGTACTTTGCTGTCGTGTGGGAAGTTGTAACTGGCCATGATGGGTATGGATGCCTGGTTTTCTTCTGAAATTCAGAATGGGATGTTTAACAGAAAGAGCAATAATAAAAAAGCAGGTCCATTGTACGTGGCAACATCTACAGGAGCAATCAGGGTATCAGAACTATTTGACTATCTTGTTCTGTAACAGTTAAAAATATGGGAAAGACACTCACATGCCACTTTATTAAGAAGACCATTGTACTAAAGGGTTGGACGCCCCCTTTGTTCCCAGAACAGCCTGAATTCTTCATGGTGTGGATTCAACAAGATTCTGGAAACATTTCTGAGAGGTTCTGGTCCATGCTGACATGGTTGCATCAGGTTGCATCAGATTTGTCAGTTACACATTCATGCTGCCAAACTGTTGTTGTAGCACGTCTCAAAGGTACTGTATTGGATTCAGATCTGGTGACTGGGGAGGCATGCTGAAGTTCACCGAACTCATTTTCACGTTCGTAGATCCACTTGAGACAATTTGTTTGTTGTGATGGGGTTATTGTTGCGCTGGAGGTATCCATTAGAAGCTGGGTAAACTGTGGCAAATTTGTGGAAGGGGTATTCAAGTGATGCTGGATTGGTATTGGGGGCCCAGTGTGTGCCAAGTAAATATTCCCCACACCATTACACCACCAGCAACAGCGTGAAGTGCTGATACAAGCCAGGTTGGGTCCATGGCTTCCTGCTGCTTACATCAAATTCTAACCCACCATCAGAGAAACAGAGATTCATCAGACCAGGCAATGTTTCGCCAATCTTCAAATGTCCAGTTTCGGTGAACCAGCACCCACTGTAGCCTCAGCTTTCTGTTCCTGGCTGACAGAAGTGGAACCTGATGTGGTCTTTTGCTGTTGTAGCCCATCCAACTCAAGGTTCGACACGTCATACTTTCAGAGAGGTTTTTCTGCCCACCGCTGTTGTAAAGGGTTACTTGTTCGAGTTACTGCAGCCTTTCTGTCAGCTTGGACCATCCAATCTGGCCTTTCTCTTCTGACCTCTCTCTCCAACAAGGTGTTTGCGCCCACAGAACTGCTGCTCACTGGATGTTTTTTGTTTTTCACATCATTTTGTATCAACCGTTGTGCGTGAAAATCCCAGGACAGCAGCAGTTTCTGAAACACTCAAACTGCCCCATCTGACACCAACAACCACACCACAGTCAAAGATCACATTTCCCCCCCATTCCAAAGTTTGATGTGAACATTCGCTGAAGCTCATGACGCGTGTTTGCGCGATATCACGCATCACACCGCTGCCACCTGATTGGCTGATTAGAAAATTGCGTTAATGAGCGGGTGTTCCGAATAAAGTGGCCATTGACTACATTTGTTGCAATTTAAAATATAGGCAGTGTTATGGAAAAACTACCTTTTGTGCCCGTATGCAGCTCTATGTCCTCCCTTTGCAGCGTACGCTGTGACCCACCATGAACGACATTTGACATTTAGCAAAGTAAAATATAACTCAGTCAGATGATATATCTACACCTCTTTTTTACATCAGTTTTCTAAAGCTACTGAACGATATACAAGAACACGTTCGTCAACATAAACACTTTTCACAAAAACCACACTACTGGAAAATGTAAATACTAAACATTGTCACCAGGAGAGTAAATATCCACCTTTTTTTTAAAAAAAAAAATCATGTTCCTTTGCTGTCAAGAGTTTAGAAACTGCATGTTGGTCCAGTTGTTTAGTTTGTTTTTCTTCACATTTTACGAAAAGGGAAAGAGAAAATACATTAATAAAACATACTTTGCCTTGTTCAACCCAATTACCTGTTCAACATTTGTATTAAGAAATCCCTGATTTCAAATTCAAGTTTTTCCAACAGTACGATCTTTAGTGAACCCTGAAAACCTGTGAGCGTCGATCATGAACTAACCGCGCTTATGACCACGTACAAGTTAACCCATCATCATTAACCAGTCATAGAATTAGTTTGAATTTCCACAGCCGTCCCTCCACGGTGAACAAGCTGAACAAACAAATCCCCGGCGATGACCACAGTCCACACCTGCACATCATACCAGACACCATTAAACATGTATAACCCACCTACATTGTCACCCTTCGGCGTCAACTCACATACCCGTCCTTATTTTCCCAAAAAACGAGAAGCAGGCGAAGGCTCACCTGCAAAAGACAACCAGCATATGAAAGTGACCATGTTTAAAGTTCAGGATTGAACATATTTCGTGTGCTTTTTTCAACACTGTTTCCCGTTTAGACAGAAGCATTTGGGGGGGGGGGCAGCTGAGTTTTAGAATGAATGTAATGAATGTACAATTTTTACAAATACATTTACAGAAATATTTACAGTTGTGACATGGAGGACAGTTACATATCCACATGCAGAGGCACTGAGTGGAATCCTAACAGCAGCCGGGTGCTTTCTGCACGTAGCCGGCTTATTCCAGCTGTGACTTAGGCCTCATCATTTAAATATTGTACATGTAGAGAGTATGCTTGCGTGACAGTGGAAACTGAGGAAAGTTCTTTCTCAACTGGCACCTCTTCAGCTTCATCTGCGATTGTGCGAGTTTACTCCAGACAGGAGACTCTGAAAAGCAGAATGACACTCCGCGCACAGTGCGCTGGATGCCGGCACACCTCACGGCGTCCTTTTCTACACACCGCTTTGGGATGCACGGGTTCTCCCCGTGCTCCGGGGTCCGAGATGAGCGGCTGTGTAAGCACGGACTGTGGCGTCGCACAAACAACACCATGGCCACCTAACATTAAAAACATACCTCATTCGTCATGTTTTTTTTTTCCAGAAGCAGGTCGTGCTAGTCAACAGTCATCAGAAGAATTCTGTGCTCATTTACGACGCACCCCTGCGGTAAAATGACGTTTAGCAGGCTGGTGTGAGTTTTGCTTATAAAGAGGGAAGGTCTGTTATTACAGTGAAGGAAAGCGGAGCTTTGCTATAACGTTCCTGTGCTATTGTGTTGCCAGGGCAACGGGGATAAAGCCACACACGGTGGGTTTACACAGCGACGGCAGAAATGGAGTCAACGAAATGGCCTGCGAACCTAAACGCACAGCCCTGGCCATAGGAACGCTGCCATGATCTTAACCCAGTAGAAGCCTAAAGGAAAAAGGTGCGGAGGGTCTGAGTACAATAACAACACGCAGCCCTCGAGTGTAAAACTGAGCTTGTTGAGACAGACCTGCAACCCCCCCCCCCCCCCC
>UFQX01000041.1:0-32550 GCA_900497675.1 Arapaima gigas | reverse complement strand
TAAAACTGAGCTTTTTGAGACAGACCTGCCACCCCCCCCCCCCCCCCGTGGGTGGCGCTCAGGGACCTGGGGCTAGAGAATCCGCGGCAGTTAAGGAGCTGCAGTAAACTGCAGTAAAATGCCCTGCGTTTGTATTTTTGACGATTGTTCTTAGCAGGAAACAGATTGTGGATAAAATGGACAGAGATGTGAAAGGTTTGATATGTGGGCTGATTTCGAGAATGTGAGTTGTGCAAATCTCACTTTGATCTGTGTGGGCTATTCTTTGTATGTTTAGAGCGGCGGGCAAAGTTCTCTCACTGAGGGGGGAACCGGGTGGAAATAAGAAGCTGTAGAGGAACATAGAGGTTCTGCTCAAGCATTGGCAGTTTGGTTAGCTGTTTGCTGAGACGGCGGTGTGGGGTGGGGTGGGGTGGGGGGGGTCAGGGAGGGGAGTCATCACTCGGGCTGAGGAGCAGCGGACTGCCAGGCAAAGAAGTTAGGCAGTCGATATCCAGAGCCCCTGCGGTCTGGCAGCGTGAGGGTCTCTGGCGCCGACTTCTTGCGAGGCCGGTCTTTTGGGAGGGAGAGAAACTCCGGGGCCTCGGTTGAAAGCGGCGTGGAGGGAGCGCTGGAGGGGCCGCTGCGGGCAGCGGAGGGCAGTGGCGTCTCGCTGATGGAGATTGATGGAGGGAATGTCCCGATCTTCTTGTTAGTGGCTTCCTGGGTGGCGCGTTCGTACTCCCTCACCTCGTCCATCGTCATGTCTTCAACAGAAGCACACAGGGAAAAAGAGGAATATTAGAACAGTGGCGCATAGAGGCCGAAGCTCAGGACTCAGGAGGGGCCCACAGCTGCATCTTTTAGCCAAGTGCTGCCTATACATTATTTACCAGACTGAAGAAACATACTTTGGGTTGAGGATTATTTGAACGCCTAAAATAAGGTTGAAAAGAGTACAGTGGAGTCAGAAGGGGCTGGGAATTGAAGCCACACCCTAAGTTAATGTGATATACTGTGGCTCTGTCATGGCTCTCTACGACATCCAGTGAAGATGAGCAGGCAGAATGTTCTTGATGGTCAGGGCAACACTTTAATGTAACTTTTCTCATGCGTTTCTTTCTCGTACCCCTGAACGCCATCCAAAGTCGTATCTGCAAAAAGTCCAAGACATCTGCTGTTGAAAACAGCTGGGATAAATAAGGGAGGAAAGGGCCCGTAAAGGCTTTTAAGTGAAGGGGGGGTCAAGAACCTGATGAGGGCTGGTAGGTTGCCGAACTAAGCAAGATGTGTGGCGTCGGTAGGGGGTGGGCTGAGGTAGGAGTAGCAAGGCAAGAGAATCAGGCCACAGAAGTTTGGGTTCTTGCAGGTTACAGCAAAAAGCTGCATTTCCGATACTTGGCAAACATATTCAAAACACCGTGGAGCTTCTCAGACTCATTTCATGATGTTTGTAAAGAGTAATTTCCTTCCTACGGGTCCCTTTACAGGGTGCTTGTGAGGAGAGAACCGCACTAATTTCCACTGGTTAAACGGAGCTCACATTTCCTTCCACGTTTGTCTTCCATGAGATGCAGAAAACTTTCACAAAGTTTGCCAGCCTCTTCTCCTGTTAAATACGTCCCTCAATTTCTCATCTTGCAAAAGTGAGAACCAAGGGAAGACGTTTGGACACGTTTTACCGTTGACACAATTGCTGGTCTGAAACACAGTGGAACCGCTGAATTGCGCATTTGCTTTCTAAGGAAAGTTTATGCATTTGTACATTGTTTTCGCGTAAATCACATGGAATCAGTCGTTCATGTTTTTGGAATCTTGAATAAAGCTTGAATGAAATAAATTTAGGTTTGCATCCTGGGAAATAAGACAGGGCTGCAGTTGACTGCTGTATCGGTAGTTGGGTCGGGTGCTTGCAGGAATGCGAAGGCCAAAAACTACTACAGCTTGGGACGTTGGTGACCGTAAGGCTTGGATAGAAAACGCTGTGTGAGGGACCGGATATTTTGAGCTTTTCATCCGTGCAGCTGAGTGACTAACAATATAGTAACCAGAAGCTCCACTGAAGAAGGTTAGCAACCCAAACTGCTTCTGCTGCCTCTGCTGAAGCTGCTGTTACATGCAGTGATGGTGTTTGTTTCATCCCCACAGCAATCAAAGACCCACTTCATATATAACTGTGGTTGTAGCTTTTCGCCACACAAAGAAAATGTGTCCCAGCAAAAAAGAGGCTTTTAACCCAGCAAAAAATGTATTCCCTTCCCCTAAAGGGTTGTTGTCTGAAACATAAATTTTTTTTTTTTAACCCGGAAGTCTTCAGCTATCGAATTTGTCCTTAAAAATCCATGTCCCCTATAATTCTCATTCGTAAGATCCTAATTGGTTTCCATTCCTGCCAGGACAGCAGGGTGTGATGGGATTTAATCCTATGACGCGCAGCACGGACTGGTGGTCTGAGAGTTCTGTTTAATATTGAATATGGCCAAGCAATTGGTGGCGTGGAAGCCGTGTAAAGTGGCCAAGCCGGTCCTCAGACCAGGCTACCTGTATGACACGAGTGTGGTACCCCAAGAAACCTACCAATCCACTCGTCCACCCAAGCGAAGGCCTGTCTGTGACCCAGGAGAAGGATGTCCCGCACAACCTGTGGACAGAAAGCAGGAGTGGACATGTGACTGAAAGTTTGTTTATATCCCAAGTGGAGGTGTGGTCAGTTCTTTCAACTCTGCAAGAGGGTCAATGCACCAATGTTTAAAGACCTTTTACCGGAGTTCCTCGAGCGCCTGGCCACCTGCTGGACATACCTTGTGCACGAACTGCTCCACACGCGTCTGCAACCCCCACACCTCAAACTTGACAGCCACCAGCTTGTAGGAGCACATGATGGGCTGCTGTGTGTCCCGCCAACCCTCTAGGAGCGGCCCCCGTAAAGTCTTCTCTGAGCGGAAGCAGCGCAGGTCCTACAGGATGTAGAGGAGGACCCCAATGGGTGGGGCATTTCAGGGCATGAGAAGTGGGGGAGGGGGGTATTCAATTATGAATAAAACAAGTTAGTTCCTAGAAGCATGGAGTCAAACTGAGTATTGCCATGCAAATAAGGCAAAGACATGCTTAACTAACTTAATTAGACCTCTGAAAGGACCCCAGGCTGCGTGTGTTTATCTGGCATGGGTGGAGAAGAGCAGCACGGTCCCCTTGATGCCCCCGCCACCATGGCATCCCCCGCCCTCGCCCCTACCTCCTCCTCCTTGTAGTAGCGCTCCGGAATCTCATCGTAGGCAACGTCGATGAAGCACACCTCCGTGTCCTCGTCCTTGGGCTCGCTGTCGAAGATCTGCAGAAGACGTGGAGACACGCACAGTGCTGCACTGCAGGACATGAGAGACAAACCGAGGAGTTCCAACATCCTTTTCATCACTTTCACACCTCACTTCCCGCCACCGTTTTTTGGTCATTCAGGCAACCTGTTGAAACTGTGGGAGAACAGTGCTGAGCGGTGGACTTGCTGCCACAACGTGGGCTGATGTCCTGCTAATGGGCTGCATTCACTGTGAAGGACATCATTCTCAGAAAGCACAAGCAAACAATGCAAGAAGCTCCTTCTTCCGTTTGCAGTTTGTCGAGTCAGTCTTCAGCGGAGACACTAGGGGGCGGTCTTGTTGTCTGGTCCACCAGAGGCGCAACAGACGCCTTGCATAACCCCATGCAGGGTAATTCCTGCCTGTCATGGTGAGCGCAATAACAGTGAGAAATCCTCATGTTTCTCACTGTTGCCATAGCCATAAATATGAGCATTTGTCTATTTCATATAATACAAAGTGTTTTTCCTACACAAGGAAATAAATGCTAAAAATTACTTTGTCGCCAAAAGGGAGAATGCCGAGGAGCACCCGGGTGGCTGGACGATGCAGGCAGGAGTGTGACAACATCAGGGCAGGTAAACATCTTGAGAGAGATTAGGAGGCCCTGTAACAACCTGCACCGACCTCAGAACCTTCTCTGAAAAGCTGGAAAAGATCTCGCTGGTACTGAACAAACCAGCAGGCTGTAAGGCAGTGCATTCACACAGCCGCCGGCACACCTGTGTACTCACGCTGTCGTTGCTGCCCTTGTTGTCCTCGTATTTTGTTTTTATGTGAATGGAGAACTTTGGCAGAAACGAACACTGCAAAGGAAATGAGAATAAGACTTGAAATAAGCATCCGTTTCCATCATTAGTATTGAACGTAGCTTAAAGTCAGTAAAGACACTGACAGAAAGATGGACCGACAGACAGAAAGACAGCTGGACAGATAGATAGAGAAAGATAGAGAGAGCTTGACTGAAACTGTTTCCAAATAAGTACTACTGACACCTGAAAAATAGACAATATGAGAGCCTAAGGACTCTTATAGAGCCTACTGGCTGCTGGCAGGAATGTGAGATCACTGTCCTGCAGTCTCCTCCTTTATGGTTTTGGTTAAGTCACACAGCACATCATCAGCGTTAAGTATGTGCTTTGGAAATAATTTCCCCACAATGAAAGCATGGTGGTTACCAGCACCCAGCTTCCACATCACCCGCATAACACCGCCCTCCTCAGAGTCCTTGAAAATCGCCTCCAAAGTCAAGCGTGTTTCAGAGGGGAACTCCCAAGTGGAAATCCCACCTCCAGCATCCAGTTAAGGAGTCATACAGCAGTTATGAGATACTGGCATAGAAAGGTGCCTGTGAGATGAACAGGCAGTAGCTGAACAGACTTAATCTCTGGCTGCTGACATATCTTACGGCCTATCGTATCATTGTCCTCATGTCCTCTGCAATAAGAATTCACCCCCCCTTCCCACAGTGCAGATTTATAATCCCCTCCGTAAGCCAGCCATTCCCTCACAGCGGGAAGCTAAATGCGTTAACTCTTGAGCGACGAGCACAGCAGCACAAAGGGGGGGTCCCTGTGTTCGTATGTCTGTTTGGGGACGGGGGTCGACCACTGAAGGAGGGCTGAGCAAGTATTGGCCCCAAGTACTAGTCCAGAGTTTTGGGAGAGGGTCGGCTGTGCCTCAATATTTAATTGTTATTAATACACCATTGTCCTCAGAGGGCCCACCCCAACCCACAGACATGTCTGTCCAAGTGTGTGCATGTTTGCCTCCAACCGATAGCGTGAGAGCAGGAAAGCGGCTCACCTGCCTCCAACAGTCAATTGAGGAACAACAGAGAAGACAGCAGCCTCACCTCCTCCCCTTCCACCGCCCTGGTTTGCCTTGTACATAATATTATTTAAAATTTTTTAAAGGATATGAGTGGCATAACAGCATTCGGACTCAAAGGCCAATTTATCTATCTTTGCTGTTATTTACACTGTAGATGCGACAGCCGATGTCGTCTGCAAAGGGCTGCGGCTGCATTGTCCGCAGAGTATTTTTTGCCAAAAATCTATTATTATACTGTTAATTAGCACTTTCTCTTAATCAGATGTTCTCCATCAGTCAAGCAGCTGCCACATCCTCACCTGCTGCTAGATCTCCTTTCCCGTCACCTAATTATTCATTCATATGCGCCGCGAGAAAAAGAAGAAGAAGAAAAAAAAACTTTGTACAACAGACGGCGTGACATAACACCACTACTCGTCCATTATCTCAGCAACAGTACATTTTAATTGCCAGTACAGTCTAACAGCGGGAGGCCTGTACTCATGAAATGTTAATTTGGATGCCAAATGTCAAGAAAAACGTGGTATCTTATTCTGGAGATGGCATCCCACAACCTTGTGCAGCATTCACATAAATATTTTATGTTTTTAAAGATTAATTAATAATGATTAGCAGCCATTTCCACCAGAACTTGATCGGCGCTGCTGTGCTCCCAGAACAATAGCGGAGAAAAGGGGAACTAGAGGTATTGTGGCAGTCGAGAACATTGAATTATGAGCAGAAAATTGCTGCTTTGAGTCCCTTGAGAAGCCCTGCTGGTTTCCCTCGAGAAGAGTCCTTAACCCTGAACTGCTCCGGCAAAACACTCAGCTCTACAAAAGTGCGACCTCGGAAAGTGTTTTTGGATTAAATCTAAGCAGTGAAAACAACAGCAGTAACAGGTACAGCGGGAATTAACATATTGCCTTCAAGCAAGAACCGTGTAGCTGTCAACAACGTTAAATTGAAGAGGCCGATACAGGAGCCTAAACTATTTTACAATGCTGCTCTGCTTGCATTTCATGTCTGTTTAATTCCATAAACTCTGCACTTCCTCCAACCACCTAGAACATCTAGGCACTGCTTTTCAGGTATACAGTGCATTTGTTTAGCTGATGCTTTTCTCCAAAGCGACTTGCAGTGTTGAGATAAGTGTTTTACCAATTTACACAGCTGGGTAGTCTTTTCTGAGCAATTCAGGTTAAATACCTTGAACTTCAGAAAAAGGTGGGATTCAAACTTGGGTTCCCTCGAACATATGGCAGGACTTCTGCCCGTTGTCCCCATCTGTATGTTTAATGTGCATGGACTACACTCCCTGTGTGTAACACCCCTTTAACCTTTGAGAACTACATCCCCCTACACACATCTTTCCTTCACATCAGCAGCACTTCCAGGAGGCACCTCAAACCCGCATAGGTTTCCCATCCTGCGCATCCCTTTGAACTGTACAGCCTGCAGTTCTTTGAACCTCCAGAAGCCAGCAATGAGCAGAGAACATGAAGGAGACACTCACCGTGTACTCTGAGCCACAGCAGGTGGGGGGCGCAGGGATCAGTGCAGGAGGGAGGAGAGAAGAGACTGTTGAGTTAAACCCTTGCAGGGCACACTGAGTGTTTCAGTAACTGATGAAACATCTACAGCCTAAAACAGAAGATTAAAGTGTCCCATGTGCCCTGCAGCACTAAACATCAGTCCAGATATCCCCTCCAGGCTTTACGGCCAAGCGCGGCCCATCAGAACGCGGCCCGTCTTGGTTTGTCAAATGAAACCCAAGTCAAACTGCCCGAGATGTTGAAATCTTCCCACTGTGTGTTTGCCATTACTTTGATTAAATCCTCCTCATACCATACGATATATTATACTTTGCTAGAAAGGTAGGAATTTATACCCATAAATGCTGTTGAGGGTTTAATGGATGTAACGGTGGTGGAAGCAGCAGGGCACAAATGGTGAGAATGAATGAACTCCGAGTGCAGCAAACAGTGCATTTATAAATAGATCACATTTTCAGGATAAAGTGTAAGCGGCTCCCCCTTTTTTGGCTCATTTGCCAGCTTGTTTGGGAGATGCTGGGGTCACAGACCATAGTTACTGTGCCAGTCCAATATATGGGTGCCTGTCCACCTGGGAACCATCCAAACGGTTTCTGCCGATTATGTGATTTCACAAGGGTTTTCCTACATGTTGCTAATATTATTATTATTACTATCATTATCTCACCACAGCTGATGCTTTTTTCTCCGCCAGAAGTGACGTACAATGTTAACATGTTAATTATGTACCCATATGCTGAGAAATGTAAGTTTCTTGCTCAAGGGTACAACAGTGGGAGCGAGAGTCAAACCTGGCACCTTTGAGCAAAGGGCAGCGAATCTAAATGCTACAGCAGATGCCGGTTCTACTGTAGCAGTTGAATGTGACTATAAAGCTTGTTTTTTCTTCTGCTCAGGACATCTCACCTCTCAGCCATACTGAACGCTGGAGAACTAGGAGGACATGACAGGTAGTCGGTTACCTGTGATGGTGTAAGGATAGTAGTTCCAGGCCTTTTCTGTTATGTAGAAGATTTTTGGAACCACAGCTCTGGCCCAGCTGGGCAACTTGCTGAAAGAGAGAGAAGAGAAGAGAGACATGCTGACAAAACAAACCATAAGGCAGTAGCAAAAAAATGAAAACGCAGCATCTGCGGGGGTCAGGCCCTGAGAAGATAAATGAGGATGGTGTGTGCAGAGCGGGTGAACTGCCCTCAGTGGCTTTTCCTGGGGTCCTCAGGCCCTCCAGACAAGAAGCAGGGAGGTCTCTGTACTGCCGTTGGATTCACGTCGCCACTGGCAGAACCCACAAGAACGGAAACTGCAAACCAGAGGGCCGCGTTCCCAGGACATCTCCGGTCCCAGTGCTCGTTGCCCTGAGCTACCGGCGTCAGAAGACTCAGCAACAGGGTGCCCTGTGCAGAAGCCGAGTAGTAGTACATTTATCCACAGTCACTGTCTATTCATTGTTTCACACCGCCCCCTGTGTGCTACCGGCCTTCCTCCAGAGAGAACCGGAATGTAGCATCAAAGAGCACTACATTCCTGAGCTGCAGCCCTATATAAAAATAAAACAAACAGGACTGTCCTACTGGCCATGGCTATTATTATCCAGGGATACTGAGAGCCTCAAGGCTGTACTAGGAGTGAAGCAGAGAAAAAGTGAGATTACAGTGTGAAAATGGCAACCGCCAGGCAGGTAGGGGACACCAGGGCGCAGAGAACATTGCAGGCAGCCGCAGCATGTCAGAAGATCGGAGGAGTTTACACCGTAACAGATGTCGGTGCAAATGCACGGGAGGGTTGACGACAGAATTAAAAGAGCTTCTCTCAAGATCTGGGTGGTGCAGCGAGTAACACTGCATCCTCACAGGTC
Organism: Arapaima gigas; assembly: GCA_900497675.1. NCBI lineage: Eukaryota > Metazoa > Chordata > Actinopteri > Osteoglossiformes > Osteoglossidae > Arapaima > Arapaima gigas. The sequence goes on along the minus strand of UFQX01000041.1, from coordinate 23,992 downwards.
CTGGGTTGTTCAGGTTTGAATCCAATTCTGTCTCTGTGGAGTTTGCACGTTTTCTCTCTGTCTGTCTGTGTAGGTTTCCTCTGGGTGCGCCAGTTTCCTCTCACAGTCCAAACACGTGTTGTAGGTTCATTTGTCCCTCTAAATTGCCCATAGTGTGTGTGTGTGGCCTGAGCTGCATTGGACTGGCATTCCCTACAGGGATAGTTTCATAGCATTATGATTCTGGGATAGGTTCTGGACTGCTGTGACCCTCTTCCCAGTTCTGCAGTTTGGGTGGTGGATGTGGGGCAACAACCCAAACTTGTGAAAACACAATTATCACAAGACAGAAACACAAACCAGACAGATCTACTAGGAAGTGGAGGAGACAGGAACTGGAACTTGAAGGAGGACAGGCTTCTTCAAGGCCCTTGGTGCCATAGGTTAGTTAGTTATATCTCTCAACATCACAGTTTCAATTTAGACCCACACTTTTTGACACAGTGCATTTGCTACGGTGGAGAAGGTGACTCGGCCTTCTAGCACTGTTAGGGGTCATACTTCTGACCAGAAAGGGAGAAGTTCAAGGGAAGGGAGCTGGTGCCACACAAGATGCTTGACCTGAATTGCTTCTGTAGAATAACCTGCTGTCTGAACACGTTATTATGTAAAACTGCCGACTCTCCGGGCTTGCGAGGGATAAAAGCATCTGCTAAGCGAATGAATAATGTAACAGGGATCCACATCCACATCTTAAAGCAGATTTCTGGAGCTGAAAATACAACTGTGACTTAGATTACAATGTTTTGGGTTAATAAGCCTACCATCCAACCGCATTTTCCACAGTCATAATTAATTCTTCTCATTTTGCCTGTCTGATAACAAATTATGATAATGAATTATAAGCACTGGATGATCATTTTTCTCAGGTCCTCAACCAACACTGGTCCCACTGTCTTCTAGCTGACTTTTACTGTACTTACGTACAGGACCTGGAAAATGCATATAGACATTCAACCGACATTGGCCAAATCACCACAGGTCTGTATTTCCCTGTAGATCCATTAATACACCATCCAGAAGGAACTCCAATCCCAGGACCTTCATGTCCGAGGAACAACATCTTCACAGTAAAGAGGCACCATTGCCAGACCCCAGACTGCGTTCACTTCACAGGCCAGATGGAGGAAAGAGCACGGAGGAGCCTCCCATGCCCATCGCTGAAGCTTTTGGGAAACCACAGCGGTGGCAGGTGGCCAGTGGGCGGCGAGACGCCCAACATCAATACCAATTACACGACGACACTCGCCTGGCAGCTTCCAACCCGTGCGTTCAAGACGAGACAAGTCCCAAGTGACACATATTCCCATTCATTCTTCCTCCCTCCAAATCCATTTTCAGTCTAATCTACACATCTTAGTACAGCCAGCCTGTCTACATTGAAGGAAATATCCATTTTTAATAGTCAAACAAACATCAAAGGTTGGATTTTAATGAGAATAAAGATGATTATTTAAATGCAACAAGGCAGAGAGGCAGTGACTGAAACAGCCTGTTTTGGTTTGTTAAAACCACGTTTGAAGATGTCTTTGGGTGCTGAAAAGCAGCTCCATCTCAGGCAAACACCGTGACTCTTCCTACTCCATCTCACCAGTGCAGATGTTTTTTGCCACACACGGACTGAAATCCGTGACTCTCGTGGTTTAGTAGATTCTGTGATCCAAAGAGAGTTCAATTATTCAGAGTTTTATCAGTTATTCATAATAACCAACGCTTTGTAGTTTCAATAGCATCTGCATCCCATTGCCCTTTTAACAAGGACTGTGCCACCTCAAGTTCTTGTGTAAGGAACGGGATGTTGCTCTACAGACACAGAGAAGTGGAGGAACGTTTACTGATAATGAAAGAAAGAAAGAAAGAGTGAATGAATGAATGATCTCACAGTGCGTCAAGGCTTTTATCTTGGCAAGTCGTCTCATCATTGATAAACTCCCTTGTTTGTCAGTCAAACCTGCTGGATGTGAAGTGATCTCAGACAAAAGCCATTTAATGATAATGTTTTGTTGTTTCGCTGTCTTCTGTGCTCTAAGCCTGGTCCCCTTCCATCCTCACTGCCTTTCCAAAGCGGCCAGGGCCTGTGGGATATCCCAGTCCCTCCGACAGTGGGTGTGCAATATCCGCGTGTGAGCAACTGTGGGTCAGGTTATTTCAAGAAAAAAAACATTCAGGGAAGGAACATTCTGGACTCGTTGTGGGTCTGATTTTACAACAAATGTGCAATGACTGCCATCTGTAATTTTGGCGAGCTGAACACATTACCAACGCAATGTGGCCTAACAGCAGCTTCAGCGATTCTGTCATGTTGCCCTAACACTAGACCGAGAGTAAAAGCCTTGCCTACACCCGGCGGTTGTTGAGTTAGTAGAAGAAGGAGATTCATCTGACCTGGACAGCAGTAAGATCACGGCCTTTGTCGAAAAAATTTAAATGGAAGGGGCTGCTTTCCTAACCCTGGCGTATGTTCATTGTTTTGTCCTTTTGACTTAGTGGGATGTTTCACTTCACTGGACAAAAGCGACTCCTGTGTGAAGAGCTGCTGTCTGATGCACTTCAAAGCTGTGAGGAATTGACAGGTTAGAAGGTGGGTGAGATGAAGCTGGGATTTCAGTGCTTAACCCCTTTTATCGTTACCTTGATGAAAGCAACTGATGTAAAGGGTCTCGGTGTGGACTTGTTCCCAGCACTGAGTGCATCAACACCCAGCTGTACCAATGGATGAAAAGACAAAGAAAACCTGCAACAGAAAATGACAAACTCCTCTTCCAGAGGTGGGCTGCGCAGCTTATGTTTGCTTTGCTTTCGTCCTCAAGTTGGGCTAAATAATTTATGCATCGGTGGATAAATGCCAAGAATCTGAGGGCGACATACGGCACATTAACTGAGACATATGGGCTGTCGATTCAGCAACATCTGTTGACTATGCCCAGCATCCAGTGTTTGAAGACGCTCCACACTTTTCGGAGAAATGTCCAAAAACAGAACCAAAGTTCTTAGAATGACGATGCTGCACTTCATTATGGGGGGGGGGTCAAACTCAAATCTTTCGTGTTCGAGTTTCGTGGATGTGAATCGGGCACTTAAACTTTTTCGTACAGCTGCAAGCCTCTCGCCTGCAAGGCCTGCATCTCCATTGCTGAGGGCACAGCATGAAGAACTGACCACTCATCCAGGAAAAACCACACCAGTTTGCTTGCTGAGGAAACAAATGAATAAAAATTTGACCCCTGTCCTCACCTGCAGTGTGGAGTGTATGAGAGATGAACAGGTCAGCCTGCCTCATACCTGTTCAGGTAAAGCCTCTTCTCGGTAAACTGGCCACACCCGTGCGTGGGGTCCTCAAACGGCTCATTCTGCACCACTTCCACGCCTTCGCCGCGGTCACTCTGCTCGTGACTGTGCTTGCTGATCATGTACAGCTGGCCGATCCTGTACTAGAGAGACACAGAAATGGGAATGGGGGTGGGTAGTTGTCAGCATCACCAGCACTGGCAGTTCGAAACACCTCTAAAGTCACGTTATGCAAATGTGCTGAAAATTATACTTTTCACATGCAGCCCAGCTGAACTTCGGGCTGCCATCAGACATTGTTAACACACATGTACACACACACACACACACACACACACACACACACACACACACACACACACACAGCACTGCCAATCTGAGGTTCCACACAAAGCCTCTGAAAGAAGTAGCAGCTCAGTTTCTGGTGTCGGCTCAGGGTGCCAAAACTTCTTTTAAGTAACTGTCGCTGTCCTCTCACTTGGCGCCGAACCAAAGGACTTCCACATTTACCTCTTTGTGATACAGCCTTTAATAAGAGGCCACAAGCTGCCACTGTTCACACACTTTCCTTTGGAAAGGAATTCTCCAAAGCCCCACTCGTTGTGGTATCCTGAAAACTACCAAAAGGACACCATGTGGCATAACACTTAAGCAATGGGACTCATGGTCAAGAACTCCAGGGGTGAAAACTAATCATGGCCCAAAGCACCTCAGCACTTAATCTGAATTACAGCAGAATAAATGGTTCTAAAAGCACTGCTGCTCTGTTGCTGTGGACAGGAGTATCTACTAATACAAGCTGAGGACCTGCTATCCCCAATTTTCCATATCTTGTCAGATGCTTCCTCTGTGGACAACACAAGGTGAGGCAATGGTCATCTGCGAGCTGCTGAAAAAGACAATTGGCTTACAGTGATTCCAGGAATGTGTATAGCAGAGAACTCATCTGCTGAAGTCACGTGTAATAGGAAGAGGAAAGTTGAATATTCCACATATAGTAGCAGACGACAAATGTGGCCCTCAGATGGGTGGCAACATTATGGAACAGAACTGAAGAAGCCTTAAGAAAGCACAGCACCTTCAACTCTCCTACGAAACCGATGAAGACAAAGTGAATTTGACCAAGCGGAACTGGGTGTAAGTCTCCAATTTTCACTCCTGCAGCTCTCTGACCTTACAATGTATATAAAATAAGGCTCAGCCACATCTGGCATGAAATTTCCGAGGAGTAATTTCCACTGTTGCTGTAGCAGGTAATTCGTGGGTAAGGTTTTAATTCTTTCCATCGCATGAGCAGCGTTGAAGCGATAACACAGATCATTCCATATTAGAATTAAACCTCTTCTGCATTTTGAAAGTAAAGCAGGAACGGATCGACACAGGGTGATTCTAAAAGAACTGGCCTCTTCATAAATGTGCTACTCAATAACTGAAGATCAAGTGAACGTGTACAACACATTTGTATGATATTAGTTACTGAGTAATGCATTTATGAAAGTGTTAAATTCATTTTGAGTCACCCTGTACATGAACGTGTCCTCCAATCACTGCGTGGCTTTGAGAGACTGCTGATAATTCTGCCTTTTGGATACTAGATGGTCCTCAAATTTGGACCTGCTTTAGGAGGGTAGAGCTGCCCTGCAGAAGACAGAAAAAAAACCAGCAGCGTGAGACTCAAGGCTTGGTTGTACAAACACAAACAAAACATAGATGCGGCATGTTTTAACCTTCAGTTCATTATCATGCTAATGCGCAGACAATACAGTGGTCGTGCTGCAAAAAGTCGATCGTGAAAGGCTTGCTTGTCGAGGACTGAGATGAGACTCCAAATCCATTGTTGAAGAACACAAGGGGGAAATACCACTGAAAGAGGGGAGAGCATGTGAGAGACCACTTCAGGGTAAAGTGGTGCTGAATAATTCATCGTCTTCTTTGAGACACACGCCGACGTCAGACACGTGCAGGGATGAGAGCGGCGGAGGGACGGTGGACAGCGTTTCAAGCTGGACAAGGGGTCACATCAGTGACGCTCCCAGAGAAGCTCTACCTGATGGTAACAAATCACCGGCCGACTGCTTTCTTTTTTCATTCTCCTTTCTTTTCTTTACCAGATCAAACATATCCTATTTTTCTTTTAGACGGACTTTTCCACAGTCTGCTTCATTTGCAATGATTGCATGACTTCGTAAATAATACAGGGAGGGTCAAGAACTGGGTTTGAGGGGTTAGGAACCGGAGGGGACAGTGGTGCAAAAGGGAATAGGGAAATCAACAGCACCGTATAAATATTTCCGGGACAAAAAAAAAAAAAAAAAAAAATCTAGATTTGCAAATCATTACAAAACACAATGTTTTATGACNGAAATCAACAGCACCGTATAAATATTTCCGGGAAAAAAAAAAAAAAAAAAAAAAATCTAGATTTGCAAATCATTACAAAACACAATGTTTTATGACCAGAAGACACTATTTTGGTGGAATAAAGGTATATTTAAAACATGTTAAAACAGACTAGAGCAGAGACGTGTTGGTGGGTTGTTGGGGTTATTCCCCATGTGCAGGCAGAAGTTCAGGAGGCCACAGACAAGGAAGAAGTTTACAGGGGGCCTCAGGCCAAGTGCCAGTCAAGTTTGCCACAACTAAACTGTTTTTTAACTGCTCAAAATGCTGCAAACAACACACAAGCTTGCTGCTGTTGGTACGAGTCCAGTTAAAAGTGACAGTATACAGACTTCCTATCATAGGGTTGGGGTCAGGATCTTCCAGAAGCCTTAATAGAAATACCAAAATAAAAACAAATCCTAGATGATGAGTATGATGAGTAACTCCTAAACTGTCTTATAACCTTAGACATGAAGCAGTGACAATGAGAGCAGCTCATTGACTATCTGGCTATAAGGACGCAAAAAGGGCCACGGGGGACTTGTGCCAACCAAAACTGGTAGAGTTGCAATGGGGCAGGTGCAGCATCTGGCCGCCTAAAGCTGAGACCCAGGTTTGCTCCCGATATCTCAACCTTCGTCCACCTTTCTGGGTTCAAGTGCTAGCTTGTGCGTATTCACCGTACCGCAACAGAGTGCCAATGAGACGGACAAGGAAAATCTAACTAAAACAAGATTTAAACTGAAACAACAAGCTACAGCAAAAATGTCCCACTCAAAAGCAAATGTTTAAATCTTTGATGTGTCCGTGCACCTTTTTCTTCAGATTGCTGCACTATTTCTGCAGCTGCTGAGGTCTGTTCAGGTCGAATACACGCCGCTTCGGTTCCTTCTAAAGTAATAGAGGATTATGGGATCGTGAAGGTCAACAAATCCAGGGCACCAAAAAAAACCATCGTTTACAACTTTTAAGAGCTGCAAGAGTGCTTGCTGTGCTGCCAAAGTCACAAATGTTTTTTTTTAATTCCAGTTTTATCGTGACTGTATAGCATCTTTCCCTGTACTTGTCTGATGGATTTGAATGAGATGAAAGGCAACGTATTGAGCTGTCATTAGTACTTATTTCCATATCAAAAGCTCACATCCTACCAAACATGCAAACGTTGAATTTAACCTGTGAGCTCCTCCGTGGAGCTACTGAAGCAATTCAGGTGCTGCGTCCTCCTGAAGGGTACAAGGGTGGCTCCTCTTCTGCATCTCAAACGTGCAGCTCCTTCACTGTCTCCCTCCTGTCATGGCTTCACCTCGATTTGTGCTGAACAGCCACATTTTCAGCAGCGCAGTCAGATTTACTAATTCCCAGCATCCCTTGAAGAGCACGATAGTTGCATAAAGGGCTGACACAGAGAGCCCTTACTACCCCACCCCCAAGCGGGACCATAGCACAGCTATCACTAGCAAACCTCACCGCCCCCAAGCCCATGAGGAGAGCTGTCTCTAAATTCTAATTTTACAGCGTGGGCCCGGCTCTGTCTTTAACCATGCTGTTAGCACTGATGGCAAGTACAATGTGAATGACTCCAACCAAGAGACCTTTGTTCCTGGAAAAAATGGGTTTTTTATTCCCCAGTATGAACCTCTGTAGTTATATGTGTCTTCCTCTACTGTAGACCAGTTTACTCAGAGTGAATTAAATTAGAAGCCAAACCCCTCCACTCATGGACAACATGTGTCTGTTCACCCCACTCACTGACAGACAACGGCATGGAGGTCCACCACTGGGTCATGGTGCTGAGTGATCAGTATGGGTCTTGTGGAACTCAGAGATGAGGAAAGGATTCAGAAAGTGCTTCACAAGGATCCACAACTGCTCCTTGGGATTGTACCCCTCCAAGTCAGTGAGACAACAATACCCTGCTTAGGAGCTTTGAGTTCAGGAGAGCACGAGTGGAGTAGGCTGGCAAGATGTCAACTTCACTTGGAAGCAGGAGGCAGCCGAGGCATCCTGTAGATCTAAGGTTCTGTGCCATTTCAACAGGGTCATACAAAACGGGGGTTAAATACAGTTCAGTCGTAAAAAGAAGGTTATAGGGGTAAAAGTCCTTCTTGAACGGCAGCTTCAACTTAATGTCTTGTATTGAAAGCCAATCGTTTTGACCTGGGTGGTGAATGGCCAGCATTCGCTGAACAAGGGCTGGGCACCGAAGACCTCCTCACTCACGGTTAGTACCTCAGAGGAGGCTGGAGTACCAGGAAACAGAGGTGGGTGGTATCCTAGGACATACTGGATGGCTCCGTCAGTGGATGGGAAGGGGTGCCTGTCTATGGTTCAAGTTTCAAGGTAGCTGCTCTACTGCATCCATCCATAAAAACCTTTCTACATACTACTACATTCCTGAGACTCATCTCTTATGTTTCAGTAGCCCAGTTCATTATTCACCATGCGAGTCTGAGGCACTTAAACCCTAAGCCAAAAAAGGTTCTCTCAGGATTTACAGTATTTCTCTAGCAGAAAGATAATTTGTAAAAAGACTGGAGAGGGAGGAGAGCAAAGCAGGTCTTGCACTGATGGTTTGCACTGAAAGCCCCTTTACTGTCTCTCTGACTAAGATCAGCAGCCAAGTGAATAAATGAGCAAATTCAGTTAAGCCAAGCATGACTTAGAAGGACACAATCAAGTCCAGTTCAAGATCAGTTCACTAAAAGGGAGACCGTGGGAGGTCCATTTGTCCTCACCATCCATCACCCGCAGGGTGTACACTGGAGGTTTTCAGCATTGCCTGTTTGCTGTTAAGACTTGGAACGGAGTGACAACTCTTGAGTCTTTTCCTTGTGTTGCACTCAAAAAGGCCAAGAACCAGAGAAAGTGCTGAAGGTTTGCTCTCCAGCATCCACACACATTCTTGTCTGATTGAACATTTCCCGTTCCATGTGATTATATGAGACCTCCAGATCAAAGCCCCATTGATCAAATCATTATACTTTTTGTGGTTCTATTTTGGCCACTCAGTAGTGACTGAACATTTTTGTTTAAAAAAACAACTATTTTTAGCAGGGTAATTTACGTTAAGATCCTTTCTAAAGGGCTTTTCCTGGGACATCAACCAGGTAACAGGTTTGGTCATCAGGATTAGTGTCCCCAGTGAGAGAACTAATGGTTTGCATGGGTTTCTGGTCCTCAGAGGTTTAGTGACACTGAATGAGCCCACCTCCTTTGAACAGGCAAGGAAAGTGTGCAATGTTTCTGTAGCAGGTTCCCAGTACTGCAGGTGTTGAGTGGACTGCTGGGACCAGGTTCACTACAGCTTGCTGAGCTATTCCCCTGCAGTGGGATAAATTCAGTCCTCTGGGTTACAGAGCAGCATGAACAATCCTGCACATACAACTGCTCAGGCCAGGTTCTCAAAGGGGAGCTTCAACCGTTCTCATGTTTCACCTAGGTGAACATGATGGACTTCCGCTCTATCTAAACATGCATGACAGAACACAGACCATCCTACACATAATCACACAAAGGAGATCTTTAAGGAGAACGAACTGTCCAAGCAGATGGTGACAGCTGAAACTGTGTTAAAAAAAACCATAATTTGGTTAATCTGTGCCCTTCACAAAAAAACAGCCAAAACTCCTCTGCAAATTAATCAGGATAAATGAATCATTTACTTACAGCTGCTTGAGGATAAGAACCGTGAAACTGTCGTTAATGTAATTATCATATTAATTCATAACTTATTGAATTGTGCAAATAGAAAACTGGAGAATCTTTAATTGGATAATTTTATCTGCACACAGGCAGAAAACATCTAATCACTTTCTAGTCTTTGTTTAAAAAGAAGATACAAATTGTTTCGCAAAACTATTAATACAAACATCACCCACCAATTTCACGCACACTAGGCAAAAGAACAGGTACAAGAGCATAAATGACTGTCAACCTAAAGTTACTACTGAAATAGGGAGATAGAAAAAAAACCTCAGTGAAGGCCAGAGAAAATGGAAGCTTAGATTCAAATTTAGAATAAGAAGAGGTGGGTAGATGAGATGGACAAAAGCACGAAATCAGAGAACATGACTCAGAACAAAACCATGTGATGAAACCAGGGCCGTAAGTGTGAAGTTTCTTCTCAACAAGGGCTTGAGCATGACTGAAACCTAGAGAGAGACATTAACGGCTTCACCTATTATGCAAATCTTTGTGGTGCAAAAATCTGAAAACACTACACTCATGTAGAGCAGCCAAAGAAGTTGCAGGCAACAGATATACTTACATGTAAATATGTTGGAGAATAATGGGACATGGCTGAGGGAAATTCAAGAGGATCACTGCAGTGAATTAAATCTCAAATCTTTATCTACAAAACTCATTCTCTGTCCTTTATGAACAGCTTTGCTTTTCAATCGACAGACTTGAAGTTTGGCAGAGTGGTACTTCTCACCCAAACCGAGTTTTTTTACATAGTTCATTAAATGCCAAAAAGGCCACTTAGCATCATGAAAGGGTTAACGCTTCATTTGTTTTTACACACTGAACATCACCACACACTGCGGCATCTGAGCGTTCATTTGCATGTCCGACCTTGAGTTGACACACTGCACAGTACTGAAGTACTTTACCTCACATACACAGCACAGCACAGCACAGCACAGCACAGCACAGCACAGCACTTTACCTCAAGTACTGAACGCAACCAGTAAACAGACAGGCAGGTTAGCAAATGCTTGGAGTAAAGAGCCGAACTGGTGAGAGGAACAGGTGACGGGAAGGGAAATGTACTGGAGGAAGGATGTGCAGGATCTGTACAAGGTGAAAATGTAAGTTCATAAGAAATTATACATGACACACGTACACCAAAGTTTGGTGTTAAATAATGTTATTACTTCTCACTTTTCCACCTTTCCACTTTGATGTCAGGTAGCTAATATTCCTCATGGCAGTACTGCTGGAATCCAGACTTTTGCAGAGACCTTAAGAATACATGACGAATTGTGACCAGAAGAGTGACAGGGTGAAGCTGTTATTCTGTCAGTATGTAAAAATCAGTTAAATACATACAATTTTACCGTGTTTTCTCTGGTGTTCTGGGGACGAGTATTATTAAATGCCTGTTAAGCCCAACAAATTAACGTGCGTTTTTTAAATGACACATTCATTTTGGCAAAGAGTAGACGTTGTGATGAATACATCACTGGACAGCAGAGACCAGCAGAGGCTCCGGAAGAATGCAGTAGCAAAACTAATGTCTGTATTCACGGACACATCATTTATTATTTTCATTATGCTCCTCAGGCCACTGTTACATTATTTGCCTCCTTGCAGAAAAAGGCATGCAAACCAGCCAGCCATTTACCGTCGAATTAAAGCTTTGGCTAAAAAACTAAATAATAAATGAAAAACAGTACGAGGGCAGCGGCACACCTTCATGAATTACTAAGCAAGTGCAGTCAGAGCCTTGGCTGCACAGCTGAAGTACAAACAGGGTAGAGCGCAGACAAGGCCACCTGGCAAAGAGCACATCACTGCTCCAGACTCCTTCACCCCCAGCCTTCCGCAAGGTACAGCAGATGATTCCTCCCTCTACGCCTATATCACATACATGATTCAAAGTACTCTGGATTCATTCTGAGCCCTGCAAACATCTCGTTTCCCTGTCAACAGTCTATACAACCAGCAGAGTTAATCGGCACCTGGCAGCTCAGTGATGTTGGAACTGGCGTCATGACCAAACAGCTGACGGCTCGAGAGCCAGGAAGGGCAGTTACTCATTTATGCTTAAGACCCCTGTTAAAATGAACATGTGAAAACACCTAGTATGCAGCGTTGGGTTGTTTTAGTTATAACGCCATTACTGCATCACATTGAAATGTGTGGCTCTGAGCATTAGCCTCGTTTTCTGTGGAGGGTTTCGTTTGGTGGAGTTACTGGGGGGGTGGGGGATGTACATGTGGGCACACTGACGGGAGCTGCTCACCCAGCCTCTATAATCAGGCTGCCAGACGAGTAGGAGAGAGAGTGGGTGGGTGGACGTGAGGGGGGCTGGACTGCCACTCCCTACGGTCTCCCGCAGTTGAAAATAGCCTGGACTCTGATGAGGTCCCTTCCACCTGGAGCCCAGCAAATGGCTCATGTCAGTACACAGCCAGACCGGGAGGCACCGGGGACAGTCCGCTACAGACAAAAGGTAATTTGGGAAAGAGCCACGCCAGGCAAAGGGTAGTTACCGACACTGCGCTGGATCCTGTCCCTCCACTCACAGGGCTGCCGGGGGGGGGGGATTCGGAACCAGAGGAAACAACATTGTTGAAAGGCTGCGTGCAGATTGGCTGCAGTTTGGGACACAAATATAAATCATCTCACCTGTCAATCACCTCTAAATTACCGACTAAGGCTGCGGCTTCTCAACGGGGGCTTTCGGGATTCTCACAACCCTCCAGATTCATTACTGCTTCCCTCTCATAACTGTTATTGAAATCAGGAAGTGCCGACTTCACCACAATTAGCGGAAGCGGTGGAGAAAAACAAACAGCACGTTTTGGCAGGAAAGCATCGTCCTGCTGCTACTTGTCCAAACCCCAGAAGGGCCACTTGCTGTTGTACCCTTGAGCTGGGTAACCTGAATGTATTCAGTCAGTGAAAAAGGCACAGCTACAAAGTTCCTCTTCACCTTGTCAGCGGGCAGCGATCAAACAGGGCAGCGCACCTGAGAATCAAAGGGAATCGCACAGCCGTCGTCTTCACCTGAGAAAAAATCAAAGTCAAATACATTGTCTGCACGTCGTGCTCAGTCCGAAACGATCGAGCGCCACGCTCTTCCTTAAGCAACAGGAAAATACCGAAGATGGAAAAATTAAAGCTCCTGGAGTGAGCAACATCAGTATTCAACAGTGTCTGCTGTGCCCGACCAAAACAAGCCGGTAATAAAACCCACTTATCAAACAATCCCGTTGTGCAGCTTGCTAAGCAGAGGAGAACCGTTGCCTCGAGTAATGTGGTGTCCCCACAACTTGCTGCGACGTTTTCATTTGATGGGCCCAATATAGACTGAGGCCAGCCAGGCAGTTTTGGAGGGAGCATCGAGGGTCTACCGGATCGTGACCCCAGGCTCTTTCTCGACAATAACACACCAGAGATGGGAGCGGTGTTGGATGACGTAGTTTACGCAAGCGTGAGCTCACTCACACACTGCAGTGCTTTCGTTCACACAGACACACACTTGAGATGTTCTTATCGCACATACCTGTGTTCATGCAGTAGCTATGGAAACGATAAAACAATGGGACGTGTGGTACAACAGGATGTTGATGCAATGACCTTGTGTGTTTGTGTGCCCACTTTAAATCGTGAAAACTGCATTAATGCCTCTAGATCGGCCAAATGCTACAGTCCCGTGCAAACAGAGAGATTTTGTCTATTAGGGCTGTCAGAGTATTAAAAATATTTTCCGATTTTGGCTCAACGTGCCTCCAGAAATCAGATTTTTCCAGTAAATTTGACCAAATGCAAACAAAAATCGTGAATTCTGGACATGAACTTGACCACTGATCTCAAATGGGTTAAGATACTGAGATAAAATTATGTGAAGCAGAAAGATTCTTGGGCTTTACATGGATTCTTTTGGATCACTAGATGTTTTGGTTGTGTCGTCTTTATCCTTAAAGAAACACAAAGTGTTGGTTTTTAAACATTTTTGTTATATTTGTACAATGAAGAAGTAACACTGCCAATTCCTAGCATTTGTCTCATGAGCCTTCCTCCAGTCTTGCTATATAGAGTAAAAACCTAAAATCACAGTCATATATTTTACACTTGCAACAATTAGAAATCCTTAATTCATTTATATTCCGTACAGTTTTTGTGGCAAATGAGCTGCATTATCCATAGCCATGACCAGCCTTGGAATCACATGAGGGTTGATGCTAAAAATTTTACTTCCTTTTCAGAACTGAACAAAATCTTTGTGTTTTTCGATCACCCCTCTTACATCTGACCACATGCTTCCTGGGAATACTGACAACGATGCTGATGCTGAGAATGTGACAACGGGTAAGTCACAGCGTAGAGGTTAGCTGTGGGTTCAGTTCACATCGTATGAAAAAAATTAGTTAATTCTCAACCTACATATTAAATTACTATAATTTTGACAGCCAATTCTGGTAAAAAAGGCAGCTTCCCAAGTCCTCTTTTACCACAATCTAGACAATTTGTTCAAAGTGCTTTATCTGTCAGCCTGACAGTCCAAAAGCAGATTCTGAATAACAGGTCACATGTCTGATGTTCCCCAGGTAACAAGGGTCACTTCAGCCCCACAGAGCACATAAAAGCAAACCACAGGATATCAAATATAAGGTTCACAGTGAACTTGGATGCAGATTCAGTGGAGAGTCCACAACCATTTTTATTATTTTTTTATCATACATTGCTTTTGTATAAAGGGAACAGAAAAGGTGAGAAGGTGAGAAGAAGGTGATCGAAACCCAGTCATCCAGCAGAAACGCTATAAACAGGCTACTGTGCTCATTTCGATCACCTTGTCTTCTCAGAGTTCAACCTTACGTTGCTGCAGTGAAAGAAAAACAGAGCTGGAGAGCTGCAGGAAATGTTGGGAAGAAAGAAGCAGGAGAGGGATCGTCCGCACGGCCGATCTTCTCGGAATGCCTGGACACTCAGACGTGCAGAAGCGGTTACTGCAACAGGAGGACGGACAAAACCTCAGGTTGGCTTCAGGCCTCGTGACGACACTTGGGATAAAAAGGGACTTGAGTTCGCACACAGGCAAAACACAGTACCCACAAGACCATGTTCAGTGATACATTTGCACAGTTTACCTTTCACACCACATCCTGCCTAATATCATCAGCAAAGGACCCAGGTTTCACAGAACAGCTCTACACCTGGATGTGTTTCATTCTATTTTAAACAAAAAATGAAACCGGACGATACAAAACAAATGCAACTGGGAAAGAACGGTCTCCAGTGTACCATTTAATCACTGTGCTGCAGAGTGACACCTGGTGCGTTCAAAACAACAAATGCATTATTCATGTGTGGCGGAAGGAAGAGCAGAGGGTGCTTTCTGCTACGATGACACGGTGCAAGCGAATGCTGACAGATGTTCCCGCTTATTAACCCAGTATTAACACAGCTGATGGCTGCTGGAGCCCGTCTGTCCTAAACCGTTCGGCTAAACGTCATCGTGCTAAGTCGTCTCTGCCTCGGATGTCCATCCTGCTAAAACTCATCTCGCTGGAAATGGAACTGACTTGGGCAGGTAACGTAAACTTACCTGGAGGGACAGAGCAGCAGGCTGACTGCTGTCCCCCCCCAGCTCTAACTGGTAGGTCCAGACCTGAGAGGTGAGCACAAGCAAAGATGAAAAAGAGGACCGGAACAGTGCTCCAGCAGCTCAGGAAGCTTCATGAAGATGCATACAAGAAACCCCATTTGATGGTTCCCAGAATTGTTGCCTACAAATGAAACAGAACTTGAATACATTTATTCATTGAGCTGATGCTATTTTGCCAAATGCTTGGTTTGGAGACCAAGATACTTACACTGATTTCACCAGCTACACAATTGTGCAGCTTCTTCCTGTAGTAATTCAGTGTAAGGGCCTCACTTAAGGATAAGACACCAGGAGGTGGGATTTGAAGCTGACTACCTGAAGTCTAACAATGGTGGCTCTAACCACTGTGCCACTGCCTATTTGGAAGAAAGTGACACTAGTTTCAGCCTGGCTGTCCTGCTCTAAAACTGAAAATTTTATCTTTAGCCCAAGAAGTAGTCCTTCCATGTATTCGAATAGCACACAGTTGCTGACGAGTGGCTTCCAGAACAGATGGGTCTTATGTAAACCAACAGCTTTGGCATTTCAGAGTCAGTAATAAAATCTATTTTAATGTCCTTTTGGATTACTTTTTTCAAAGCGTGTTGAATCATTTGTCCCATCTTCACTCAAAAAGAAGGTTACTCATTTTGAGGTTTCATTGTTCGTGTAAACGACAGGATGAAATATTTTATTCTGTTCCCCAACAAAAAATATGCTCCTCAAAGTTGGAGCACTGTTGAAGACGGAAACGAGGAAAGCAGGCCAGTTTTCCATGCGGGAGCGATATGAGCAACAGCTACAGTGAAATCCTGTGACGTTCAGGATAGCCTTGCTGGAAATTGTAACGGGGAATAACAATGAAGGAAAACAGGGATCGTCACTGATGACTGAAATTCTGGCTGCCTACATTGCAGTTGTTTCAAACCATCAGTAGTTTCCTGAGAGCAGAGCCAGGTCAGCCCACACTTTTTTTAGTCAGACCACAGGATCTGAAACAGAGGAGTAATTTTTGGCACGAAACCCTCAACATCGGTGCCCTGCAGAACCCTGAGTTGAAGAAGGGCCTCATGCTGTCGCAGATGCACTTGGGCGATAATCCCAGCTGTGTTCTGCAGACCTGCACTAATTCCCCTGGATGGTTTGCAGGGGTCACATGATGACACTGACAGTGGTGTCTTACAAAAGCCCCGTTGTACTGCTGGCATGTAAATCCACGACTTGAAAGTCCTCAAATAACTGTTCATTTGGTCCTCGAAATGTTTCTTGCAAATATAGACCAAATTGATCTCGTTTTCAAACCTATTAAAATGCAGCGGAGGTGTTTTCCTCTGTGTATGCATGACAACAACCTTGCAGGTAACTCCCGAGGTGAGAAATATTGGTGTTCACTAGACCTGCTGGAACATCTGCAAACAGCTACAAGTATATTCATGTTGAGCTGGGCTCCCCTTCCTGAAAACCACTTTGGATTTATTTTACATTTATTCTACAACATTAAATCCTCGTTTGACTTTTACAGATACAAAAGTAAACGTGAAAAAAATCTCTGTAGTGCCTGCTGCTTTAACCACAGCACAAGAAAATGAGTCTCGAACGGTAATGCTGCTAAACAGCTGCTGAAACATCTGCCACAAGTACATGTGATGCACCAAACTCAAAAATACACCACTCCACACTAAAGTGCGCAGTATATAAGTACGTTATGCAAGATCAGTATGACTTTTTTCCCCTATTCAGAGACCTTCAAGTACAAACAAATCCCGGAGAACTGTTAACAGAAACACCAAACCTCCAGGACCCCCGAGAAGAGTAGTGAGTAGAGCAGTGACTAACTGTACCGAGTGTGTAAAAAAATCTGGGTCTTCTATTAGACACTGACATGTCCTTTGACTCTCATGTTTCTGTTTACTAGATCCTGCTTCCCTCACTTAAGAAATATAGCTAAACTGCGGCGATTCCTAAACAGGCAGGATGGTGAGAAGCTGGTTCATGTCTTTGTTTCCAGCAGGATCGATTACTGTAATGCTCTGCTGTCAGGCTGTCCAGACCAGACTGTATCCAGACTAAAGTTAATACAGAATGACACTGCCGCTAGAATTGTCACTCAAACCAGGAAGCATGACCATATATCTCAGGTCGCTACATTGACTCCCTGTTAAGTTTAGAGGAGATTATAAACTTTTACTCCTAACATATAAGGCATCGGTCCTGTGTACCTTAGTGAGATCATTGACTTTTATGTTCCACAGTGTTGTGATCATTAAATGCTGCTTATCTTAAAGTACCTGTGATCAATAAGATTATAGTAGGAGGACGTGCCTTTAGCTATAGAGCACCTAAGCTTTGGAATCATCTGCCTGGTGGTGTCAGAAATGCCCCTTCTGTGACTTTAAATCACTGCTTAAAACTCAACTCTTTTCCTTGGCATTTCTGACACAAGTACTGTTGAGTCCTGCTGCTTCACTACTGCATCTTGTCTACACTCTTCAATTATATTGTCTTTAATTTCATTAGATACTCACCTCCACTTGTTCTTTTTGAGTTTCTTTAAACCACTAGCGCAGATTATTGACTCCCACCACTGTGGCCAGATGAGACTAATGCTGAGACCAGCAATCCATGTTGGTGGGAACTGAGGACCCCCCGCCTTGATGATGTGACCAGCTCACCTGCACCTCAACATCACTTGCCTCAGCTTCACTGTCCTATGCAGTGCCGTCCTTAGTAATATAACTTTAGCTGTTACTACTGGCACTATTTTCTAGGTGTAGAAGCCTAGGAGGGGTGAGCAACCGCTGGTACTTGACCCCCAGAGGTTTATTTTTCTCCCTCACCTCCTGGGTGGAAGTTTTTTTGTCTTCCTCTCCTCAGTTGCTGGCCAGTTTACTGTTTTGCACCCTGTATAGTTGCTCTCATTAACATTGAACCTGCTTCACTACACACTCTGTTCCATTATGCTAATCTGCTGTTCAGCATTCTGAGTCACTGTGTGAGAAGAAGCCTCTATAAAAATAAATCGAAATGAACTGAAATTGAATATAAAGATTCACATGTATGGCAACAGTTTCAAAAAAGCCATCCTTTCATATGGCACAAACAGCCGAAAAATACAATTTTTTGTTAACGGCACAAATTTACAGTTTTCACAGCGACCATCTGCACGCACTATAAATACTGTGGAGCAGTGATATAGCTGAGTGTTACTGCAAGCCAGCATGTGATGAAATGTTGACCGTGAGCGTACAGGTGAACAATTCGCCAGGAATGTTTACACTGCAAACCCTGCTCTGCAGGCCTGGAGTCCCCCAGCCTTTGTCAGAAAGCGCTGCAGGTGGCACTGCTTGGCATCTACATAATAAAATGGACGGGAAATCGAATTGATGCGGAAGAAGTTCCCTTCACAAACGGCAAACATCGCCAGAAAACACGAATGGGCATCGACTGCAATGCGGCCCCACAAAACTGCAGGACCAAAGCAGGGCGTCCAGAGGAACAGTGTGGATTAGATTGAGAGGAAAAATGTCAAAAAAAGATTACTGCTCCCAGGCTGCACGCCGATAATGCGTGCACTTTGACAAAAGTGCGCCCTTAACAAAAATACACAGCAAAGCAGCCATGAGACTCTCATTTCACGAAGTGAGCACAAAGCTTTGTCTAAAGCAATTTCCAGAGCCATCAAAAGCACTCCCTGAAGTTATAAACTATGAATATTACCGGTCTGCTTAGGTGCAGTAAATGGTGAAATGTGCAGCTGAAAGATCCTGACGCCAATCTGCGCTGGTGCACCGCATGATCAGTCATCATACTTATGTTTTATTCTAGAACATTTTGTGAAACCTTTTGACTTGTTTCACTGTGCTGTTGCCCTGCTTTTCTGCTTTCGGGGGGTAAGATAATGTATCAGCCCACAAAACAGACAAGGCCTCAAAATGAACAATCCTTATTTCAAACGTAACATCAAGCTCAAAAACAGGTGGGATGCTGCCAGGATCCCGGGGTCAGGCTAAAACAGACTCCGCCGTGATTTGGGACCATTTTACTAGCCTGAGAGGGTTTATTCGAGGCTGAGGCACTGTCGTCCGAGCTGAAGCTGCCCTGGAAGGAGGACTGTGAGGAAGCCACTCTTCCAGTGATCCAGGTGTGACAGGAGGTACAGACGACCCCCCTCACAGTCCGTGGCCCCCTACAATGAGAGTCAACTTCCGTGAGAGTGGAGGGAGAGGGAAGAAGAGCTGGGCAGCTCTCCAGCCGCCAGATGCTTAAACATGTGCAAAGCAGGTTTCTTACGGAAATGGTCACATACATTCTCTAGGAATATGAACTTTTTGCCATTTGGTGACGCACTCAACACAAACATCAGCTATTTCTGGATGTTTGCTAACTACCGTAGCACAATTTATTATGACACATGAAGGTGAAACACATGAAGGTGAAACACTCTACAACTGGGGAGGGGAATTTCACAGGTTTTCTAACCCTACGATAGAGCAGCACAGAGACAGTTATTCATAACATTGTTCAAAATGGCACATCCCATTGAAGAGTAGTGCATTTAAAAAGAATTTTACAATAAGGTTAAGAAATAAAACAAGCGTTAAAATTTGTTTAGACATTTAAGACTTTAACAAGATCAACTTTTGAAACAGCAACTGAAGGATTACAGTGAGGTTTAGAGGCCATTATTCTCTATGAAATGTCGTCTTTTTCATTCGCGTTTTGGTTTATTCTGTCACATCTCTCAGGCACAAATCTAAATATGAATGTCATTCACTGCCAGCTGGATGACTTTCTGTCGTGCTGTATTTTTGGGACTAAATCTAAGGAAGATGTGAATACTTCATACGCACCTACAAGGACAAGTGTGTCATTTCAGCTTTGTCTTTAACAGACATCACCACAGATCATGACATGTATACATGTACTGTAATTCCACAGTTTCATTTTGCTACACAGTTTAGGCCAGCAGATTTATAAAAAATCAGTAAAGCTGTTTGCCCAAACATCTGCTCAGACAGCATCATGAAAAAATCAACTGTCACATAAGATGCGGGGATTAATGAGACAAAAACACTCTAAGCTTTAAAAAGGTTAAAGTGGCTGTAAATTCCTCATTGACCAATGATTTGATTATCCAGTGCTCTCAAAAGAGGTCCATAAATCTTATTTATCTTGGGGGATTCTTTTCCCTTGTGACTCTTTCCTGCTTCTCTGGCCAAAGAACCCACTGTGAGCATTAACTGCCATTTTCAGGACCGTGGGTTTGATGCAAAAATCGAACAAGTCTATGAAAACTGCATTTATCATGTAGATAAAAGATTCCGCAAGAATGCAGGGTGAGTGCAGAAGCTTGCCCAAGAAATTGATCGGTTCTATCTGAGGAAGATCAAAACCTGCCAAAGACCTTGGCCTCACAACATATAAATGAAGTGTTGAGGGCTGGGGATGTTGTGTCTTTCCATTACGCTTAAGAAATGGAACGGTTCCCACAGACAGAATCAGAATCGGTGGAGAATCAGTCACGATCAATGATCATTTTCCATTTTCCATAAAACACACAAAATAAAATAACACTGCTGGATGGACGTCCGGTTCCTCATTTCCTTATGAATTTATGAGACTCGTGGGAGATGTTCATTAGAAAACATGACTCCTGGCTCTTTCTTAATCCAACCTTTATTCAGCTGACTACTTTCTAATAAAACAAACTTTAGTCTCCTGCACACCATTCTCGCAATAAATTATTAAACAAGGTACGCATTTCACAGCAAACTGGCAAGGACCTGCAGTTATTGTTATTTTGCTGCTTAACTTTGTCCCAAACAACTCAATCTTTTAATCCAGTTCCACAGCTGGACGTTTTCCTGGTGACAGTCAAGCTAAGTACCTTTTTCAAAAGGCATACGATGTTCCCCATGAACTGAAACCCAATCTCCTCGTAAACCTTCTCGTGGGCTTCCTCATCAGTCTTCACATGAAGCTCGACATAAAGCACTTCACAAACCTCTTAAAGCTCTACGTGTCGTCTTTATACCAGATCAGAGGAGGAAACCAGGGTCTGGCAGAAACGCAGAGCTTTGTTTTAATAAGAAAAAAAAAAAGATCAAGAGGTGCTGTTACCAGAAATTATTCATCGATGTGTATTTATTGGCAGTTCAGTTGTTAGCTTTAACTAATGAAGTCATCAATGCTTCCAGACTAAGACATCAATAATACAATTCTTTCTGTCAGTGGATCTTAATCAACACATCCGCAGGAGCGTGATTTCTAAGTAGGTCCTGGGAGATTACGTTCCTACTAAAATTTTAATGTTGTACAAGCTTGTGAGATATCAACAGGCACTTTAATGAAGAGGCCTGGTACTACATTAGGGGAAGTTTCGTGGAACAGGAGCGATAGCAATTTTTCTTTACCCCCCCAGCACACTTCATAAAGCGAGGCATGATGTAATGACAATATCGTATCCCTATCTTGTTCTGGGCAAACAACAAACCAGACCAAACCTGGGGGGGGGAAGAAAAATGGAGACACGTAGCAGATGGAGTTTGAAAGCCAAACTGGAGATGCCATCTGTGTCCTAGTGGTCCTGGTTGGTTTAATCAGCACTGATGCTTTCGCCAGCTTTTGGAACGCTCTGTAGAAACACTGGCGGGCGGCATGGGGATAATCTTTTGGGACCAGCACAGTGATTTTGCTTCCACACACACACACACACACACACACACACACACACACACACACCTTACACTCTGAAAAACATCAGAGCCTTGAGGCTTGGTCACCCACCGAAAGGCTTATCCCTGTAATTTAAAATTCATGACTCCGGCTCAGCAAACCTTAAAGACCCTAAACGGCCAATGATGTCACAACCATATGAGGTTCCAGGGGCAGAATTGCCCGTTTCACTCAAGTTACCTCATTAACACTGGGATTCTCCGCCCTTCAGTTTTCTCATTTTTTTGGGGTGGCAGTAAGTAATAAGCTTCTTGAGTGAGAAATATGCACGGCAGGTCAATGTATTGCAGAGGGTCAGGGAGAAGGCATATAAACTGAATATGAAAAAGGAAACAGAGAATCCTCTCCTCAGGCAGAAGTGTGCCACTTCGACAGCATTCGGCATCCATCCAAACAGAAACCTCCCAGGGGTCCGGCAAGGTGCCTAATGAAGAAAATATTGCAAGACATCTTTGTGCGGATCACCACAGCGCTCCCTCAGAAGGTATAATCTGCAGACCGTGTTATATCCCCCTTGGCGAACATGAGCACAGCCAGGATCCTGTAAATGACTGAATTACCTGGAACTCCTTACAGTGGCCGAATGGGACCGACACCACCTTACTTTTATTTCATTTATGGTAGCACTGCCATACCTACCATTCAGGAGGACTGCTTTCCCCCAGATTTCAAGGCGGAACAGCTGGCGTCATGGTTCTCTTAGGATACAGTGCTATTTTGGCTCATTTTTCAACAAAATTACCCGAACGGTTCTTTTCGGCAGTCTCACACCATGGTTGCGCAGCAGCAGTGCAGCTTACAGTGATTTTCTGTAGTAAATCCCAACCACTAATGGAGCTTTTACACACTTGCATTAAGAGACGTTCGTGAGTTCATGTGATTTCATCACCGCTGTAGTGAAAGACCTGCCACCTATGCAACCGCAGGTGCTGCAGTATAAAACAATATAATATAATATGCAAAACATATACCTTTTAACCTCACCATATAACTGCAAACATTTAAAAATGAATAAAACAATTCAATATTTCTAAATGCACTGCTATGATTCAATGTAGAGACATGGAGCATGACAGGGTTTGGTTTAATGTTCTGTTACAAAGTGCGTCGGTTCCTTTGATTATCTTTACACACCTTTTCCAGCAGAGAGAAGAGGTTTATTTTCAACATCAACCTTCACTCCATTTTCCATTGCAAAACAATCCATACCACCATAGAAACAAAACAAGACAAACAAAAAAAATCAGTTGCTGCCAAGCAGGGACCTATATATAGCCAAAAATATAGACCAAAATAGACGCCAGCGATGGCAATGTCCTGCAGTAACTGTGGACACACGGACCACGGTGTGACTCGCGGGTAGTGGGGTCAGTGAGGCCTCGTGCCGCTTGTCGCACGGCGCGCTAAAGGACAAGAAGTGAACATCTCGTGCCTTGTTGAGAACCACCGCGGGCGCCTTCCTCCCCGCTCTACATATTTGGCACAACAAGGAACATGACTAACAGCTCAGCCTAAAAATAATTTTCATTTTTTTTAAGAGACAGACATACAGCAGAAAAATATTCATCCACAGCTGCAAAACAGACAGGCTACCTCCTGTTTGCCATCATAATATACTGCGGATTTAAAGAAACAATTATTATTCCATCCCTTAGCCCAGGCCACTTTAATAAGCAGTTTAAAACATATTCCAGGTAATAAATCGTGGTATTTCAAAAGGGTAGTTTGTCTTAACTACTCTGAACATGGGTTCAGTAGAGCACCTTTCTAGGACCTAAAGTGGAAACTTGCAGGTTAAAAATCTGTGCCTTTAACCACAGGATTGCTGCTTATTTTAATATAAACCCGTTTTACTTAATGTACCTGGTCTTTCTGACTACAAGAAGTGGTAAAATAAAGTACAGCCATTACTGGTTTCACTGTCTAACATAATTGTATTTTGAAGAGAACAAAGTGAGAAGATTCACTGTGGTATGAAGTGAGGGCCAGACCAGGTGAACTTTACAATCACAGCAGTGGGGTCACTACTACTTTACACACCGGCATCCACACCAAAAGCACACACACACACAGACACACACGCACAGACACACACGCACAGACACACACGCACGACATGGGACGCAGATGTAGATGTGGAATCTTATCTACAGTACTTATCTACAGAAGTCTTAGGCATGCAACTTCAGTGTCTGCTGAGAAGTACAGGTAGATTCTTATCTACCATCA